>VMDO01006192.1:0-103054 GCA_007922755.1 Pedetes capensis | reverse complement strand
GTTGTTCAGGGGGCGGGGCTGTAACAAAAGGTGGGGAGGGGCTGCCCACGGGGCGGGGCTGTGACAAAGGGTGGGGAGGGGCTGTCCAGGGGGCGGGGCTGTGACAAACTGTGCGGAGGGGCTGCCCAGGGGACGGACTGTCCCGCTGTCCCGAAAGCGGGCTAGGCAAGGAATTGGGGGTGTCCAAGGGCAGGGGTGGGGCTGTCCTGGCGGTGGGCTGCTTGGGGGCGGGACTGTTCGAGAAATGGGGCTGTCTCCAAGGCGGGACCACCCCGGGGGAGGAGCAGCGCCGGGCGGGGCGGGGCAGGGCAGCCGCCCCCCACGCTCAGCCAGCGCCCCGCGGCTGCGTCCTCTGCGTGGCAGTCCCCCGAGATCGTGAAGCCGCCTGGCGGGACGCCCTCCTGGCGCGCAGCCCCACCCTCCCGGGCAGAAGGATCTCCGCAGGGTTTACGTCACATTTCGACAGAAAAGCAAAGTCCTTGTCTCCAATAAACCAGACTCAGGGCGAACAATCCCTCAGCGACAGCCTAAGTGAGGGCCGCACGGCCCGGCGTGGAGTCGGCCTAACACTGAGTCCCGGGCCGCGGCGCCGAGAGCCCGCGGCTGCCACGTCATCCGGGCCCGCAGCTCCCGCGCTCGGGCTGCCCCCTGCTGGCCGGCACCGAGCGGTGCACGCTCCGTGGAATTCCGCGCAAGCCTGAGAACCGACGCTGTAAGGTCCTGCGAGTGCGCGCGGAAATCTTGCCCAGAGATGCGTGACTGTGACGTCACCAAAACAGGATGGGACTTGGAGACGTCAGACTAAACCTAGGGAGTGGTTGCTCCTTTAAATTGCTGCCTGGGCGGGGCCCATAGGTGAAAAGGAAGGTGGAAGGATAGGAGGCAGTTTGTCTTGAAGGGGCTTTTGCACATCTTTGCACAGCAGCTGCACTGATTCTCCTTTCGTGCTGTGTTGTTTGGTTTTGATGGTTAAGCGTGAGAGAGGATGCAGGGAAGGTCAGGAAGTTATTTTGGCGAAAATGCTTATGAAGAAGAGACTTGATAAATCTCGTTTTTCTGTAGCTCCTTTTTGGGGCTACCGCTGGTTTATACATGTAAACCACTGCACTGTTTATAAATGTATCACGTTTATTTTTTAAATCCACTGACTTTTTAATGCTTTTTTTTTAATTGCAGTATTTGGGTGTTGAACCCAGGGCTTTGCACATACTTTTCAAGTGCTCTACCACTGGATTGCACCCCCAGCCCATTTTTTAATTTTTTATTTTGAGTCAGGGTCTCGCTGAGTTACACAGCTGCCCCTGACCTTGAACTCGAGATCCTCCTGCCTCCCGAGGCGCTAGGATTGCAGGCGTGTGCGTTATTTAAAAGCAGTAGTTATTCCCCCACAAACATCCCCATAGATTTAACACAGTTTAGCGGTCTCCTCGTTCATAGTTTCTTTTCTATTCCTCCAGCTTCTCAGGCATTTTCTTCACTCAGTTCTCTTCATAAATAGGTAGCTCCTCCTCCCTTAACTTGCTGTCCAGTTGCCCATCCCTTTTATAGTCTCATTTCTCATGTCCTGATTTCCTTACTGAACTAAAATTATGCTTCAGCTAACTTCTCTGTCTTGGTTCTCTGTTAGACAGATCATTCTGTGTCCTCTGCTGTTAGGGATGAGGGCCAACCTTACTAGTCAGCCTCTGCTTCAATCACTTCATTTCCTTCCATGGCCACCAGTGGGCGCCTTGGAAACCTAGGCTTCTTCCCTCCTTGACTTCAGTTCACACTTTCCAGTACTGACTGATCTTTCAGTTCTACTCTTCCCTCTTAAATTAACATAATGCTATACTATTACTGTACTCTCTTTGGAATTTCACCAAACTGTACTTTCAGCTGTTAAGTTATATTTGGTCTAAAGCTGCCTTCCTGCTTGCACTTCCTGTATAGCAAACTACAACCTGATTTTGAATGTAAATAAACTGCAGCCAAACTTTTGAATGTATTCCCCTTCCTTCCTTCCTTCCTTTATTTATTTTTTGTGGTACTGGGGGGTTTACCACCCAACCCCAACCGCAGCCTATTTTTTTATTTTGAGTCAGAGTCTCACTACCCAGGCTGCCTCTGGCCCTAGCTTGGGATCCTCTTGCCTCTGCCTCCCAAATCTCTGGGGTTAGAGCCAGGTGCCACCAAGACGGGGACGAGGAGTATATTCTTCTAACAAGTAGTTAAGTCTCAGTTTGTCATAGCAGCAGAGCTTCAGCCAATCACAGGCTGCCAGCTGCTTAGATTTATTCCTGTAAAGCAAAGACTGAGCTGTAACCAATCAAGCTGTTTGTGTTGGGCTGGTCCTCTGTCTGCCAATATCGCTATCCCACATTGCTGAGAAGAGCTCTCTGAACCTCCCCTGGTTCCCTAGCTCTGAGTCCTACCTGATTCATGATTGTGTGTGTGTGTGTGTGTGTGTGTGTGTGCGTGCGCGCGCGCGCGCGCGCGCACTTAGGATTTGAACCAAGGGCTCACACTTTCATACTTTGCAAGGACTCGACCATTGAGCTGCATCCCAGCCTGTTTTTTTATTTTTGGGGTCAGGGTCTTGCTGAATTAAGCAGGCTGCCTCTGGCCTTGAAGTCAAAATCCTCTTGCCTCTGCCTCCCAAGTGGCTGGGATTATAGGCATGTGAGACATTGCCTGGCTCATGAATCATTCTTCCCTCAAATAAACTCTCCTTACTTTGTCTGAAGCTTTTCATTTAGAACTTTAAAGCAGTGTTTTTTCTTTTGCAATTGAGGGGAATGAGCAATGAAATTCAGACACTAATACCTTGTGAAATGCTTCTTGTTATGGATTGAACTGTCTCCCTCAAATTCAGGTGCTCAAGTCTCAACCCTCAGTATCTCAAAATGCGGGGCTGGGAATGTAACTCAGTGGTAGAGAACCTGCCTAGTATGTGCAAGGCCCTGGGTTCAATCTCCAGCAACACACACACACAATCTCAAAATGTAACTAACTGTACTTGGAGAGAATCATCAATGAAGTCACGTGTAGGGAATTGTGGGATAGCCCCAAAGGACAGAGAGGAGGCTAGGTTTGGATAGGGGCCTATCTAGCCCACCTGGAGGTCTGATCTATGGCCTAAGGCAAGATGGCCCCCAGTAATTTGAATGTCACTCCTAATTGGTTGCACTCAGCCCCTCAAGCCACTATATGATTGGCTGACTGCCATTTTGAGGCCATTACCCAAAGACTATATAAGGACAGTGCACAGGGCATTCAGCAGCCATTCCACTGCCAAGCCATTCCATCCCCATCTGAGCCATGCCGTACCATTGCCAAGGTCACACTCACCAGATCAAGAGAGAAGACTGCCTGTCCTCACAGAGGCCACTCCATCGCCGGACTGAGATGAAGATCATCAGGAACCAATAGCAGCGAAAGAAGCCGACCTATGTGGAGGACATCCGGGATGCTGGGACCCGGAACACCGCTGCTGAGGCCAGAGCCATGATACTTCTGCTATCCCGAAGGGCAGGACTGAGGGCTTTATTTCTTTACAGGAGCTGTACAATAAAATCTATACTAAAGGCATCCTGAAGCCATCCGTCATTGACTCAGTCAAGTCCTCGCCAATCTCCCCCCCACCCTCCGCCGTGCCATATGGGGTCCTGATCCCTGTGATGGGCCCAGTAAAGTGGGGCTCTAATCCAATGTGACCTGTGTCCTTATGGGAAAAGAAAGAGACACAAACAGAAAAAATACCACATGAGAGCACAGTGGGAAGGTGGTGGTCTGCAAGCCAAGGTGGAACACCGCAGAAGAAACCAAACTGTACATGCCCCTGACCTCAGACTTCCAAGCTTCCAGACAGTGAGAAAATAAAGTCTGTGGTTTAAGCTACCCAGGCTACTTTGTTTATATCAGCCCTAGCAATCTAGTATATATCTCTCATTCTTCCCTGGATGGTGAATAAGGAAGACAGGAGAAGAACTGGTGCCTTTGAATCATGGTGCTAGGGACAAATACTGAGTATGCCATAGACTGCCAAAAGAACCAACAGATCTGTCCTAGAAGTGGTGCAACCAAAGTGATCCTTGGAAACAAGGATGACTAGACTGTATCTTACGTATTTTGGACATATTGTCATGAGGGACCAATCTCTGGAGAAGATGTTTGGGAGAGTAACAGGTTAATTTGGGAGAGTAGCAGGTCAGTGAAAAAGAGGAAAACCCTCACCTAGATGGATTGACACAGTGACTGCAACAAGGAGCATAAGCATAAAAAAGATTGTGTGCCTCGCAAAGAACTGTGGAGTGCTTCATTCTGTTATACATAGGGCTGCTATGAGTGAGACTCAACTTGATGCACTAAACAATAACAATTCTTCCTTGTAAGCAAGTTACAGAACTTTAAGCAGATGTTTCTTACAGGAATCAAGGAAGTACCTTTGAAAATATAGTCTGAGTCTGTACATCCCAGAAACTTACTTTTTTTTAAAGTCCATTTATTGATTAGTTTTTAGGATGAAAAATGCATTTGGGAAGTTCTCTTTCACAATGTCATATTTTCTTTTCCAAGCAATAAACCAATAAATAAAAACCAATAAATAAAACCAATAAATAAAAAAAACTTAAAAGAACCAGCAATATTGATAGTGAGAATAAGAAAAGATACAAACTTTCCAAAAGATAAACCAGGAGTATTATTTATTAAATGTAAATATCTGTATATGTGCATCTATATCTGTTTCTATATCTACCTATTTATCTGTCTTCTTTATGGCCCAGTAATCTCACTTTCAGAAATTTACTCTACATAAATGTACAGATGATTATTCATCAAAAGATATTCATTGCAGAGTCTGAAGCCAGAGCACCCTAGCATGCAATCCCACCTGATCTTGGAAGCTAAGCAGAGGCAGCCTGATTAGTCCTTGGATGGGAGACCTCCTGGGAATATCAGGTGCTGCAGGCTAGGGAGGAGGACCTGGCAATCCACTCCTGAAACAATCCACCTTTGAAAATCTTATGAATAGCAGAGAAGCATTGAATAATGCTAGGCATGGCACAGTGACAAAGAGTGTTTCATTCTACTGTACACAGGGTTGCTATGAGTTGGACCTGACTCAATGACACCTAACAACAACAACATTCATTGCAGAATTAGTTTAAATAGAAAGACAAAGTTACTTAATCAAAATTTCAAACTGTCAAGTTATTGTTAAAATAAGATATACCATATAATGGAATAGTTTTTAACTGTTAAAAGGAATGAAATAGATCTGTAAGTACGAATACAGAAATGTTCACAAGTTTAATGTTTAATATATGTTGGTTATTGTACATAATATGATCTAGTTAACATAGAAAAAGAATTTATAAACAAACTCTGTGTGTGTGTGTGTGTGTGTGTGTGTGTGTGTGTGGTGCATGAAAATGTCCTGAAATCTTCCAGAAGTGCTGAAACCTTCCAGAAGTGCTTAGTAATTATGATTTCTCTGATAAGTGATTCAGGGTGTTTGAGAATGTAGAGAATTGCTTTTTCCTTTTCATTTTTTTGTAATTTTCAATCTATATTACTTGTATTCTAAAAAGAAACATCAAAAACAAAGAAAAAACATAAATATTCGTAAGAAGAAATGATCATGTACAATTTTGATTACCAGAGGGTCACAGAGGTTTCTGAGCTGGGTGCGATGGTGCACCCCTGTAATCCCAGTGGCTCGGGAGGTGGAAGCAGGAGGATCGCAAGTTCGAGATCAGAGGCAGTCTGTGTAACTTAGTGAGACCCTGTCTAAAAAAAAAAAAAAAAAAAAAAAAATGGACTGGGGGCGCAGTTCAGTGGTCCAACACTTGCAAAGCATGCAGGCGCAAGGCCCTGGGTTCAAACCCCAGTACGCCAAAAAAAAAAAAAGTTTCTGAGAAGTTTTCAAGAATAACTTATAAAAGTCAATA
Organism: Pedetes capensis; assembly: GCA_007922755.1. Classification (NCBI taxonomy): domain Eukaryota; kingdom Metazoa; phylum Chordata; class Mammalia; order Rodentia; family Pedetidae; genus Pedetes; species Pedetes capensis. Next base: position 97,121 of record VMDO01006192.1, on the reverse strand, counting down.
ATTCAACTAATTGAAATCACTGAATGCTTATCAGGAAGAAGCACATTGAAGGCTCTAGCATAGTCAGTCCACACCATAGGACATGAGTTGGTGCTTCTTAGTACTTCTTAGTGTTAAGCTACAATCATCAAGTCTGCCTATCTGCTTTTTGCAAACCCCTCATCTCCTTCTCTCCACCTCCATTCCTCTGTCTCTGTCAAGCCACTGGTATTTCTCCTATCACAGCAACTCCCTAACTGAACTCCCTATATCCTGTCCAATCGTTCTTAATAAACTGTTGACACTGCCTTCATTTCAAAGTTCAGTGCTGATCATGTCAGCTTCCTGTGTTTTTACATAGTTTTCTATGTAATGACTTTTCCATCCAGTCCAGACTCCCGTCTTAGATATGCAGCCTACACACAGTTGGCTCCCACTCAGGCCTCCAACCTTAGAGGACACTGTGGTTCCTCTTTCTCCCAGTATTCTAGGCCCATAGATCTCCTTTAGGTTTATGGAATGCACAGCACGCTCTATCAAAGTGAAATTTCCTTCCAGAAAGCTATTGTTTTTCCTTATCTTCACTCCGCCATCACTTCCTCAGGAGAGACTTTCCCAGCCCCCAGACTGTAGCAAACCATCCTCCTGACACAGCAAATAGCTCTGCTTCTTAGTTCTTATGGCCTTTGTAATTTTACATTTATTTGCATGATTGTTTGATTAACATTGCTTTATCTCTTCCAGCTGTAGCACCAGGAGTGTAGAGTTGGCCTTCATTTTACTCCCTATTTGGGCAGCATTGCCTACTTTGTTTCTGACATGTAGTGAGTGTCAGTTTCTTAATAATTACATATGCATATGCTGAATAAATGCATAGATAATGAATGTTCTAAAGATATCTGTTGATTAATGAACAAATCACTGGTTCTTTGGAGAATGGGAAATCTGTTTGGCAGAGAGCAAAATGCATTCAGGTTTTAGGAAGAATGAGCCAAGAGAAATTTACACAAGGAAGATGATCTGCATGAAACCTGTCAGAATTTCAGAATATTTCAGATTAGAAAATCAATGTGAGATGAAGTAATGTGAGTTTTTAGATTTGCCAAAGAACAACTGACCTTTCAAGACTCAGGTGAGAGATGGAGGGAGATGAACCAGAGAGGGTCCAGAAGTGCTACACTCTCTAAGGACTAAGGTTCAACCTCCAGCACCACAAAAATGGGAGAAGGATATGGGATTCTACTCCAGAAACAATCTTGAAATAATCAGCCATTGAAAATGCAATAAGGCTCCCTATGAGTCAGACCTGACTCCACGGTGTCTAACAACAACTACCTATACCAACCTCACTGTCTACAGTAACGTCCCACTTGTACTCTTTCTTTGATTGCTTGTTTTGAGGCATGGTCTCCCTGTGTAGCCCAGGTTGTCTTCAAATTCTCTATGCTCTTGCCTCAGCCTCTTGAGTGCTGGGATGATAGGAGTGTACACCATGCCCAGCTCTCTCTTCTTCTTAAAAGTATCCAGAGAATATTTTAGTGTGGCTCTAAACACCTTTCATCTTTGAAAAGGGCTTGGGAGAAGGACCCGGCAACCCACTCCCAAAAATCAATCTGCCATTGAAAACCCTATGAATAGCAGAGAAGCACTAACAATAGTGTTTTGCCTGTTGTATGTAGGGTCGCTATGAGTCGGTTACAGACTCGATGGCACCTAACAGTAACAACAACAGCAACATCTAGTAGATACTGTGGTTGCCTCCCCAACATTTGTGTGCTACACCACCTCTATTTTCTCTAACCAAATCCCAATTTGTACAGATAAGTTCACCTTTCTTTTAAGAGCCTCAGGGAAAAATGAAGCCATTTCTAGTTCCAAGTGTAAATAGAGATTGGCTTAAATCAAGAAAACTAACCAATACCCTTTGCATTGCTATGACTTCCTCTTTCTGGGTTATACATAATTAATATGCTTAATTGTTTAGCATATAAAAGAGAAATACAGAAATCAGAATTGTTATTGTTACCAGTGTCACATTGGTCCCTTTTTTTTTTTTTTTTTTTTTTTTTGTCAAATAGAGGCCAATCACGGCAATTATTCCAGTTCATCACTAAGCCACATGCAGGGGTTAATTCATACGTATGCTTTCTAATTGTGGGTTATCATTTATAGTCCCTGGCTTCTTTCTTCAATTATTTTTGGTCATGAGTTTAACTTAATGTGGTCCTGTATATTCTTTCCCTTAAGAGCCTTAAGAATTTGGAATGGATTAGCCACCTTCTAATTTAGGAATAGAGATGGTTGAATCCACCTATTTACATTTACTGGTATGAGTCACTGTAGAGGTCTACTAAGTCATTACTTAAGATGATCTAGAACAGGTGTCTACAGCTGTTTTAAGAATAAGTACCATGGTGGCTATGAAAATGCACCTCTCAGATTTCCTACTGGAGGATATGTGACTGCCAGACGGCCCAGCTGGTGTACTTTGGAATGCTTGGCGCCAAGGGTTTCTCCCACCCAGTAATTAAGTATGGTGGGAGGAACATAAGGCACACCTGGGCATTTCTGGGAGAACAGGGACTCTGCTGATGGGTAATTTTGGCTCAAGGACTCTCTAGTGACCTTGAAGAAACTCCCTGAAAACAGCATACTGTGTAAGCCTCTTGTTTCTCTTCCTTCCCTCCCAAGGTTAAAGCTACTCTGCAGTCTAATGGCACTCCCAGCCTCCTCTGGCTCCCTCTTTGTGTTTCCTCACAGGCATTTCCCTTAATAAATCCTGCTCATCTGATCCTATCTTGGTTTCTGCCTCTTAGAAGCCCCCGAATAACACAAGAACTATTATAACTCCTCATACTATAACCCTCAAGTGTATTTATGAAAATCATTGTAGGAGGTTATAATGGAAGTAAAGGGCCAGGTTATCAACTTGAGAGTATTCATGAGATTCACTCATTACATGTTTCATTCTTCAGTACATTTATGATAATTTTTGCACAGATTATAGCATGGTCTTGTCTCCAAGGGCAAGTTTCTGCCTGCTTCTCACTGAAAGCAATGAAGCTGGAGTCTGCTGCTTTTTAGAGTTCTGAAGGCTTTCCTATTCTCGTTTGGTGTATTTGTGAAATTAACATGGGTCTACATCTTTTCTTCTGTTTGTATCACAGGCATGTGGAACATGTGTGATGGAAGCCCATATTCCAGTGACAGAGGGTGATTTAGAAAACATCACTGCCCCTGCAGAGATCACTGTGCTGGAATTTCTCCCTCCAATAAGTGATGAGGTTGTGGGTTGTTATGTTTCTAAACTGTTTCTTCCACTTCCAGTTCATACAGAAAATTTGGGTTTGTAGTAAAGACTTCAGCTATTGCAGGCCAGTGGAACTAATTTGGCCTAAGATTGAGAATGGATGTCCTTTACTCAGGCATTGAAATATCAGACTCATTGGGCAAGTGCACAACAGCCATGATTTCCTTAATTGCACTGACACCAGTGTGATATGTATCTCCTCATGCACAGTCCCGTGTATGTAGCAGATCTCAGAGTGGACAGAGTATGGGAATTGGGATTCATGGATGCCCAATACACCACAAGAGGGTTGGGGATGTAGCTCAGTTGTAGAGCGTTTGCCTAGTTTATGCACAAAGCTCTTGGTTCTAGCCCCAGAATGGGGAAAAGGAATATATTAGAAGAAATTTTCTGCATAGAGAAAGTTAATGTCCCTAGTCTTATAGAACTAGCACCTATTATTGCTTTTTCCTTTTGCTCTTTCCTTTTGTTCTTTTGTTCCTATTTTTTGTTACAAATGTACATAATTATTGATTTTTTCCAAAGTTAGTATGACATCAAGGTTGTTTTTTCTCAAGGCTTTCCATTATATATTGAGACTTTGGATCCAAACTGTATTTAATTTCAATGGAGGCCAAATAGGCATCATTCAGGTGAGTGGAGTAAAAGACAGACATGGAATGAGTAACCAAGAATAACTTAGTCTCAGTTTTCCAGTACTCTCTACACTTTTGTCCTGGTGGATCTCAAAATATAAAACTAAATCCACATTGCCATGCAAATTTATTCAGTTGTTTCCAGATTAGTTTTCTTCATATAAATTTGGTTCAAAATTTCACTTATTACTGGATTCATCAGGCCATTTATAAGGGCCCAGAAATTACAGGTCTAGAGTCATGTTTCCATTTAATACCTTTGATACAGGATATGTTGTTTGTTGTTAGGTGTTGTTGAATTGGACTCTATGTGCAACAGAACGGAATACTCCCTGACACTGTGCTATGACCGGCACTATGTCAGTGCTTCTCCACTGTTCATAGGGTTTTCAATGGTTGATTGTTTTGGGATTGTTTCAAGAGTGGGTTGCTAGGTCCTTCTCCCATTTTTGTGGTTGTACTCAGAGCCTCAGAGAGTGCAGAGCAGCACTCTACCAATTGTTGTTGTTGTGTTGTTAGGTGCCCTTGAGTCAGTATCTGACTCATAGTGACCCTCATAGGGTTTTCAATGGCTGTTTCAGGATTGCCTTGGGAGTGGATTGCCAGGCCCTTTTCCCATTTTGTGGTGCTGGGAACCGAACTCGGGACCTCAGAGGCTGCAGCACAGCACTCTACCAACTGAGCTAACTCCCAGCCCATAGCAGCCACTAAAATGAGCCCCCTTTGCTCCTTTTTGCAGAGAAATTTCAGAGGGGAGAAGCTACCAAATTTACTGTGAAATGTGAACTGATTTGGTAGCTTCAAGACCAATTCTCAAAAGTTGTAAGTTGCCATTAAGCTAGTGTGTTAGTCAGCTTTGTATTACTGTGAAAAAACATCTGAGATAATTGGCATGAAGGGAGGAAAGATTTGTTTTGGTTCAGAGTTTCAGAGGTTTCTGCCCATGGCCATGGGTTGCTTCCATTTGCTTTTGGAACTGTGGTGAGGCAGGACCTCATGGCAGGGAGCATGTGATAGAGCAAAGCAGCTCACCTCCTGATAGCCAGGAAGCAGAGACTGAGAGACGGAAGAGCCAGGGTTCCAAAGTCCCCTTCAAGAGCATTCCCCCAATGTCCTAATTTCTGTTCACTAAAGCACACCTCTCAAAGGTTCCACCCTGCCTTCAAAAGTGCCATCAGCTAAGGACCAAGCCTTCAACACATGAGACTTTAAGGGACATTTAAGTGAATTAATGCCATAGTAGTCAGTGACTCCTATTGTAAAGTTAAACCAGCAATCTGTGATCAAGACTCTCCTCGGGAAAAGTAGCTACTTATTATAAGGATGAAAGTCATAAATGTTTGTCTTGTTGTTTATTTAACCATATCTCATATAATTTTACCTCCCTTTACTTTGAATTACCTGCATGGTTTGCTATACTATTCTTTTCAAGAATCTGTTCAAATGTAACCTTATCAGAGAGGCTTTCCTGGATCTCATCGTGTAAAACAGCAGACATACCCACTGTGTGGCTCTCCCACCTAGAAATCTTCTTCCCTATCCTTACCTATCTTTTTTCTTCCTTCATAACACTTATCATACTGTTATATTTTCATTTGTATCTATGTTCAAACTAGAACATAAGCATCATAAGGGCAGGAGCTTTACTTTATCTTGTATTTCCAGACCCCAAAACAATGAGTGACATTATAGTACACTTACAATAAATGTGTGTTGAATGAATTTATGGGTGACCTGATTGCTAGATTGGAAAAAGTAGAACATGCTTTGTGCAGAAGCCAAAAATTTATAATGACTGTTATGAATGTTTAAGAAAAACATTTCCATAAACATTTCTTAGAAGAGGACAAACAAAACAAGAAGAACTTTAACTTAGTGTGGGAAGGCAATTTCTATAGTGGCTTCATCTAGTTTTTGGCTAAAAGTTTAAAAGTCTGAGTAAGGCCATAGAGCTTTACTAGCTTGATTCCCTATTGGTTAGAGATTGTAAATACGATGAAGTAGGCTTGAGCATTACAGAAAATGGTTTCTGCTACTCTTTTAATCAAAACATTATAATAGAAAAGGAGATTCCAGTTTCATGTTAAGCCTGCAGGCGTAGCCCTGTGGCATCGGATCCTGTCAGATCTCAGAAGCTAAGCAAGGTCGGGCCTGGTTAGTACTTGGATGGGAGACCACCTAGGAATACCAGATGCTGTAGACTTGGGAGAAGGACCTGGCAACCCACTCCCAAAAGTCAATCCGCCATTGAAAATCCTATGAACAGCAAAGAAGCACTGACAATAGTGTTTCACCTGTTGTACGCAGGGTCGCTATGAGTTGGATGCTGACTCGACAGCACGTAACAACAACAACAACATTATTTCCTTTTTCATAGTTTGTCTCCAAGGCTACAAAGTAATCTAAAATATTGGAAAAGGTAAAAGAAGAAGAGAAGAAGGAGAAGAAGAAGAAAGAAGAAGGAGAAGGAGAAGGAGAGGGAGAGGGAGAGGGAAAGGAAGGAGCAGGAGGAGGAGCAGGAGGAAGAGGTGGAGGAGGAGAAGGAGGAGAAACAGCAGCTGGAGTTGCCTCCTTCACCACTATTTACCTTGTTGCAGAGTGGAAGAAGTTACGATCTCCTTCTGTGTGGAAAGCACAAACCCTGTGGACAATAGACCTAAGCACAGATGTAACTTGCTGTATGTACCTGGCCCCTAGCCTACAGGTGCTGCTCAGGAGAAGGAGGGGTCTTCTTTCTATGTCACAGGACCACTTCTGGACCCTTGATATATTGTATACTGTGGTCATCTCACCCTTCCTCCTCTCACTGTTTGGGTACAATCTCAGACTTCAAACTATAGTTAATAATCTTGGCAGTGTGTGAAAAATAATTTTATGCCAAAATTTAGGCAGTTTGTGGATTTTTAGCACTTATATGTACATATTTTTAAAGTAATTACATATTGATCTTATATAGTTCAAATGAACAAAAATAACTTTAATGATCCTTAGGTGCACATACTTGTATTAACAAAAATGCTGGTTCCTGACACTGTTATCATGGGTCAAACATGGCTTATTTTTTACTGTTGTTCAAGTTGGAGTTTCTCTCACCACTATTTATCTTTCTCTTATTTATACATGCATTTACCCTATTTATTTCTAAGCATATGCCCTATTTACTACTAACATAATCAGAAACTGAGACCAACCACCCAACCTGAGATTAGAACATTGACAATTACCTAAACTGCCCACACTCTCCTAGCAAAGCTATGCTTCCTCTCTATAGTGTTGAAACTCACAAGAATCCAAATGCATAAGTAGCATTTCTATAGTTCTCTTAATTTATAAATGGAGTTGTTTTGTGTGTGTGTGTGTGTGTGTGTGTGTGTGTGTGTGTGTGTTTAGAAGAAATATCTCTGGCAAGTGGAATATCATTCTCTTCCTCTACTCTTTCTCTACCATACTTGAAAGACTAACCCCAACAGTGTAGGTCAAAGAAAGAAATCTTCAAAATGGAAGCCAACTGGGTCCAAAGGTTTTGCAAATAGTAAAGAACATAAGAAAGAAGTAATCTTAAAAGATGAGATCAGATATGTTACTTCTATCAGCAAAAATAGTCAATCTAAGGCCATCGATCTTTAATTACCTGTTGGTCTGTTAGGTACAAATGAGGTTTTGACTTTGGGTGGGGCATTGGCTTAGGCACTGACTCTATCAGAGATTGACTCTATGCAGAGTGGACAGAAATAGTTTCTGATAAATGGCACTGTAAAATATTGGCTATAAGCCCAACATTCATCAGAAGCCTTGAGTTCATCTTGGAGTTTGAAAACAGAGGAAATTAATGGCATATTTCAGTTCTCTTTTGTAGGAACACAGGCTGAGTGGTATGGTGGTAGACAAAAAAAATGGGGTTATTTCTATAACAGTAATGATCTGCAGCTCACTTTTGTTTGTGAGACTAAATCTCAATTCCAGATCCTAATGCCACATCAAACATAGGGGTAGATGTAACCCAGGGCAGAAAAAACTTTTACACAAATATTTATCTTCAGCTACAGATTTTATTCCCCCTCCTGTCTATCAGCTTGTTGTGTTGTGGGGATTTGCATGTTGTTGTGATGCTGAAAGCTATGCCACCAGTATTTCAAATATCACAAGGCTACCCATGGTGGACAGGTTTCAGCTGAGCTTCCAGATTAAGACAGACTAGGGAGAAGGACCCAGCAACCCACACCAGAAACAATTGGCCACTGAAAACCCTATGAGTAGCAGAGAAATGCTGTCAATTATAGTGCCGGAAAGTGAGCCCCCCAGGCTGGAAGTCATTCAATGCACAACTAAGGAAGAGTTGCTTCCTCAAAGTCCAATCGATCTTAATGATTGTTGTTGTTAGGTGCCATCAAGTCGGTATCTGACTCATAGTGACCCTCATAGGGTTTTCAATGGCTGACTGTTTTGGGATTGCCTTGGGAGTGGATTGCCAGGCCCTTCTCCCACTTTTGTGGTGCTGGGAATTGAACTCGGGATCTCAGAGACTGCAGCGCAGCACTCTACGCACTGAGCTAAATCCCAGCCTGATCTTAATGATAGGATTGGATTAAAGCCCCTGGGACTTCCTTTCACTGATGTGGCATGACTCAAAATGAGAAGAAACATAGTGTCTGCAACACTGGGCTCAAAGATTGTGTGCATGGCTCAGTGTTGGGTAGTGTTTCATTCTGTTGTACCTAGGGTCACTATGAGTTGGATCCTATTTGATGGCAAGAGATACTAATGAGGATGGAGAAGGAACAGCTGTGGGGAGAGTAGGGATACTGGGACACAGAAACTTGGTAGTCTGAATATTTCCAACAGATAGTTGATGTTTCTCTCAGGTGCCAAGGAAAAATATAGATGAGAATAGATTACAATTTACAAGGAAACTGGCAAAGAACATACCAAAGGGACTGACAGCTGGATAGAAATTCTCTGACACCAACTGGCATCAAGTTAGACTAAAACTTATTAAAGCTATCAAGTGAATAGGAGTGCAGGAAAGCTTACAGACCATGCAGTTCTTATTGAACTGTTTCCCAGAACAGTGGCAAATGTCATAGGCCTTGGGAAAGAACACTAGTTAGCAATTTTCTTCCAATGCATTTTTTTCCCTTTCTTTCTTCTTTCTTTCTTTTTTCTTTTTTTTTTTTTTTTTTTGCTGCTGTACTGAGGGGCTGAACCCAAGGCCTTGCAGATACTTTGTAAGTGCCCTACCACTGAGCTTCACCACCAGCCCCTTTTATATTTTTTTATCTTCACACAAGTTCTCACTAAGTTAGGTAGGCTGCCTCTGGCCTAGAACATGCAATTCTCCTGCCTCTGCCTCCTGAGGTGCTGAGATTTCAGGAGTGTGCCACCATGCCTGGCCATCCAATACTCTCCTGAGCATCCTTTTATTCAACAAATAATGAAAACCTGATGGTCACTAAGCTTCATCACCAGACATGGTTAGGCCAGCAGAAGACTTTGTACTTTGTGGACCACCTATAGAAACAAGAGAAGGTGAGGTGTGCTCAAGTCATTGACAGACATGTAGTGTGGCTAGAACCAGAGAATCATGGGGACATCTGAAGACCCTGGATCTATGTGGTGAATCCCATTGCTTGACATGACTGGAAGCCATGTCAAGGGTTTTGGTTTAACTGTATGTTAGTCAATGTAAAGCCAATGAAGGATTTTTATTTGAGTTTATTAAAAATTTTTTCAAAGGAATACATGCACAAGATAAAAAATTAAATAGTACAGGACTTGAAATGAAAAACACAGTTTCCCACCCCACCCTTCTCTAGTCCCATTCCCTAGGTGCTTTTAACAATATCTATTTTTGGATCTCTTGGTAACTAACTTTCTAACTTTAAATAATATGTTTGAACAATAATTTCTCAACTTATTAACTTTAGACAATCTTTAATAATTCCCCATTACAAAAGATAAGGATTTAACGTACACTATCTCTCATTTTTACTTTGCCCTTCCTGCTCCAAATGTTTGATAGATATGTCAGGTTTTTAATATTTCTATTGGTTTAATGTACATCTTTGATCACGACACTATGTAGCTTGTGTTTCATTAACTAAAGACCTTACCTTTCCATCCTCACTTTTAATATATAAGGAGACTTCCACTTCCCTCCACTTCTTTTCTCAACCAATTCTCAATCTTTCTCCTTTCTTTTCTCCTTAGCCTGACAGCATTACCTTTAACTTCAGTTCTGAATAAAAAATTAAGCCTTTCATGCTTTGTCAATAGACTGATCAGAATTCTGAAGGTTAATAAATGGAATCTACATTATTTTGGCTATGAAAATACTTTTTTGTTGAGAGCCAAGTCGAAGTTACTTTCTTCCCTACACACCCAATGTCATGATGCCTGTAACACTGGAAAGGATGTACCTACCGCCAAAGTCAAGCCTCTTCTTATACTCCATGAGTAAAGAAAATCATGCCCCATTTTATTTTGCTTTATCATCTGACCTGAATTTCTTGATATAGTTTTGGTTATCTTTCTTTTTTGTTGACTAAAGAGTGTGTGTCTTCCATGTTTTCAAACATCTCAGGTTCTCAATGATACTGTGACACAAAATGTCCATTCTCCACAAGACTGTCCTCTCATCCAAAATGGGTCTACTGGGTAACCATCTTTAGAGTGAGGCATCCGTTGGGAAAAATGCCACTCTAGAGTGACACATCCCTTCATATAAATGTCACTCTGACATCCTAGGTGAGATTCACTGTTTTCTGGATTTCATTTCCTCCTCGTTCCGGGTTTTCATCCTCATTTTTCTGCAGAACTTTCTCAAGATATTTCCTCAACAAGGGGACAAGGGAAGTAGACTTCCTAAAAACTTACCTGCCAGAAAATGTCTTTCCTTTGACATTACACTTGATAGTCTGCCTTCTATGGAATTTATGTCAGCACCTAGCTCCTTTGACGTCTAACAGTCAGCGTTGGTAATGAAAAATCTGCTGCCAATCTTATTTCTCACCTTTTTCAGTTGAGCTAATTATGACAACCTAATGTTTTTTCCTCTGAGGGCATTTTTAATATCTTCCTTAATATTCCAAAATTTCATAAGGCAGTGTCTAGATGTGGGTTGTATCTGGCCCTTTTAATCTGAATCTAGTGACTGAGTTTCCTGATCTTCAATTCTTCTTCCTTTTATTTCTTCACCCATGTTTTCTGTGTTCTCTCTTCTAAGAACTCCTAGAGGTTAGCTATTGATTATCCATGTCTCTTTCATTCCATTTTTTTATTTCTATTTTCTCTAAAACTGGAGAGATTCCTTCTACCTTCTTTTCAGCCTGTATGCTGAATGATTTTGGCAGTCTTATTTTACTTTCATGGGCCTCTTGTTATTCTCAGTTTTCTCTTTCATTATGGTATCCTATTACATCTTGCAAAGACACCTCAAGTCTCTGAATCTATAGGTAGAATTTTAAGTCTTTTTTCGCATTGACTTTGTTTCCTCCAAAGTTTATAGTACTTTTTAACCCCCTTAATTCTGTGTGGTTGTTTTTCTTATGTTTCTCTCTTGTTCTTCCCTCCTTTACTGAATGTCTACAAATCTCTACCTGAAAATTCACATTTAAGAATTGTTAACTATCGACTTTGATCAGAGTGGGAGTGGATTTCTCCTTGATTGCATGTCCAGGTCTGTGTCTATAGCAAGGCCCTTTTATGACTGGGAGCCCTGGGTACTTGAGTAGCGGCTCAAATCTCAGTAGAGAATTAGTTTATAGGGTAGTAGGCCACTTATGTCCACAGAAAGAGGAATTTTGTTTGGAGCACCAACTCTTACCTCTCCTCAGGCAGTTGATTCAACTTCTTTATACAAACCACAACAACAAGAACAATGAATTTTTAACTGGTACCAATAATAGGCTACTTGTGTTCTATACACAGGGTGGGGGGAGAGTATGATGGGGGTCAATTTACAACTGGTACAATTCTTTACTAGGTAGATTTTTATGGTGCTCAAGTCTCTTTGGGGTTACGTTCATCAGATCTTATATTCTGTCTGGAATTCAATGCATTATCATGCTTCATCCACTTTCTTTCTTCTGAAGATATGTTGAGATTGCCTCCAATCAAATGCCTTCCATTCTCTTTGCTGAGATGGGTCAATTCTCTTTTGTATTTCTCGACTTCAATTTCAGTGGGGCCTAGGGAAGGAGGGGAGGTAAACTTACATGTTGAGTCCATCATCTTAAGTTGGAAGTGCCACTGGGGGCTTTTAGACAGGGGAGCAACATGGATAACTTTATGTTTTTAAAAGATCCCCAGGCTTTACTGCTAAAGCAAATTAAAGGGACGTGGATGACTAAAATTTTATTCTAAAGGATAGAAGACCGGTTTCCTCTTTGAGAACATGCAGTGTCTGGTACTTTTGGGAGTCTGGCACTTTACCATAATAACCCATCATTCAATATCTAATAAACGAGAGAATGCTTTCATGGTATCCAGAAGAGAATGAAAAAAAAAAAAAAAAAAAAAAAAAAAAAAAAAAAAAAAACAGAATAACCCAGGACCTAAAAGACTTGCCTGACACTAAAGGGCTCAGCCCAGCACTGTCTTGTGAAGCACTTCAGGAGCCTACCTTAAATCCTTCCTTTGTTCTGGCACTTGGGATAAACAAAGGGACCTTTTGTTCTGCTAAAATTAGATGAGGGGTAAGTATAAGGAGCCAAATTCTGGCAAATAGAGACATAAAGGTCTGTTTGCCTATTGAGTTGTTTGTTTACTCACATATTTGCTCATTCAAAGCCCTGTGTTACTAAGGTTTATTCTGTAATCAGAAAGCCTGGGTTCAAGTCCCAGATCTACCACTTGTTAGCCATATAGCCTTAGATAATTTACAGAATCTCCATAAAACTCAGTTCTCTCATTCATAAAATGGGAGTAACAATAGTTTCTATTTCATAAGAATTGTGATGATTAAACGAAACAATATATATAAAGGAAGGAGTACAGTACCTGGCACATCCTCAACATCCTATAACTGAGAGCACTTATTTTAAATGCTGAATGAATATTCAATATCTATGTTCAGAGGACCTAGATAAGAGATATTCATGAAATAAAGGGAAATAATTCTGGAACTGAGAAACGACATGATGAATAAATATGAAGGAAAACATTATGTAGGTTAAATCTTATTGTTTACACACTTACCCAATTACCAATTAACTAAGTTAAACAATATATTAAAGTAAATACATGAGAATAAATTAAAAAAGAAGTGAGCCAAATGAAAACTGGTTGGATGTATATATCAATCCAAGAGACTCAATTTTAGTTAAAAGTATAAAGAAAAGGGAAGCTCTAAATAAAACTAAAAGAGAATCTTTGAATGTGCAGCAATTAAATGAAGTCTGAGTTAGGACAATCCAATTATCTTGTTCTAAAGTAAGGTGTTTTTTCTTTTTTCTTTTTTTTTTTTTTTTGGAAGTTGGGGGGACAGGGTCTCATTGGATAGCCTAAAAGCTGTCCTCAAACTTGCATGAGTCAGCCTCCCAAGTGCTAGGGTTACAGGCAGGAATGAGGCTCCTGACTCAGCCTCCCAAGTGCTAGGATTACAGGCATGTGCCACCATACCTGGCTCTAAAGCTGTGTCTGTGTGTGTGGTGAGTAGCTCCTGAGAGTGCTTGTGTGTTGAATCTGTGTCACCATGAAAGTACAAATACCACCGTGAAGATGGATGTCTACTGTTTGATAAGGACAAACACCATCTTGAATTGTTCTGTGTTTTGTCAAGACTTCCACTCTGGGTTTAATCAAAGAAGAAATTTGGTCTGGGTATTGAAACCAAACCAAACTAGCTTAAAAGAAAACCCCACTGTGAACTTACAGGGTTTCTTTTGAATTCATAAAGCAATGCACCAGAATCCTTTCAGGGGTTGGTGTATAAAGTGTAGGGTGGGATAGGGTAGGTAATAGCTATGCACTGTTCATCTCAAGTAGCTAGAAGAAATGATTTTGAATGTTTTCACAATGAAGAAATGATAGATGTTTGAGGAGACAGATGTGTTTTACCTGATTAAGCATTACAAAATGTGTGCATGTATCAAATATCACATGGTATCCCATTAATATGTATCATTTTTATGTTTTATGTGTCAGTTTAAAAATTAAAAAAAAAATATGACTGCATGTATAAATATCACCTAAAAGTAAAGTCTAGCTTTAAAATAATATTGAGTTAATTAGATAATAAAAATGCAGCTGACATTTTCTCGACACCTACTAACTGCAAGGTACTGTTCAAATCACTTTTAGAGGGATTATAACATTGAATCATCACAATAATCCTATGAAATAGATCCCACTTTATAGATGAGGAAAACGAGTCATAGAGAAGTTAAGGAATTTTCCAGGATCATACAAGTAATTGGGGAAAGACCTAGGATTTAGACACAAGAAGTCTACTAGTAGGAAGGATGATCTTAACCTCTAAGCTATGGGAAGATAATGGGAAGCAGCGAGTTCATTATTCTGCAGGCCAGCATGAAATGAAACCATCATCTAGACAGCATGCACTGCATATTCACAAACTCCTTCAACATTATCAACCTGAATTTTCGTGACAACCCTGTGAGGCTGGGGTTTCTATTCCAATTTCCCATACCAGGAAATGGGAGTACATAGAGCATATATCCTTCCCAAGAGCCAGCCTTAGTTCTAGGTCCTTCCCACTATACCAGACTGCTTATTAAGTGCCTTGAAAATTACCCAAGACAAAATGTATGCATGAGCAAGGAGCTGTCTGGTTCACATGGTAAATTTGTGTTCCAGTAGAGTTTTATGGTCAGGTTTTTGAAATACCTCAGACAAAATAATAAAAACCCTCAGTATGTCAAGCTACAAGTCAACTTCTACGGGCTATGGCCCATGAGGATGGATCAAGGGGCCAGGATAGAAACAGGTGCCTAACTAAAATCTCAGATTTGTTGTTGTTGTTAGGTGCCGTCGAGTCGGTATCCGACTCATAGCGACCCTCTGTACGAGAGGGGCAACACTATTGTGAGTGCTTCTCTGCTGTTCATAGGGTTTTCAATGGCAGATTGATTTTTGGGAGGGGGCTGCCAGGTCCTTCTCCCAAAAATCTCAGAACTGGGCCAAAATAGGGTCAGGAGGGGCTCTGACAACAGAGAACAAAGGAGCAGGACTAGTGAGCAGAAGGCCTTGTTCCTGAGACATATTGACTCCCCTTTTCCTGTGTTCTTAACCCACTTCCTAGAGACAGAAGTCAGTAATAAGACACAGGGGCAATGACCTAAGAGGATAAGGCCAGGACCCTAGAAGACAGAGGTAGAGGAGTAAATCCCCACCTCTGCCTACCTCCCCAAACCTCTCTACCTGCCACCTCGATGGGCACTCCTTACATCTGTGTGAGGAGGTACAATTTCATAATATTTTCCTTCCATTCAGGCAGATAGGCCAGGCTGGTAGCCACTTCCTTCTGGATGGGCCAGGCCCAGGCCTCAAAGAACGGAGCCAGGTTCTTCTGCACTTGGTGGGAGAACATCTTGACCCACAGATTCATTTTGTCGACGTTGTCTGTGGGCAAGTTGGTCTGGTTCCTGTACTCGGTGAAGAGACGGATGAATGGCTCCCAACCAAAGGCCTCCTGGAGCTAGAAAGAAAAGGATGAAGCTGGGTGAGACATCCAGTCTACAAAAAGAGGATCCAACAAATACTGTAAGTGAACATAATGCATTTAACTCCCTAAACATTAGCTAATTCCATTCAGCCCTGAGACTCTCTTCTTGCACGGTGGCCCCATGCCTGGCTCCCCCATTTTCTAAGCTTAAAAAGGGCCTTGGGCCTACCATGGTGCTTGGCACCAAGCAGACACTTGATCTGTGATGGCTATGGCAACCACTGCAAGGATCAACATTAATATTTTCTACCAGTATTTACCAATATTATTCACCTGTCACATGAGATCATGAAGGTAGTGATGGGACATTACACAAGGATTTGAAATTGGATAAAGTGGAGCAAGCCTCATTCTCTCTCATAGTTGCAATGTTAAACTCCAACCATTTGCAAATTCCCACCCCTATTCTGAAACCCTCCTTAATCATTGGTCTGGGTCAATTCACACAGCTACTAAAATAGCCTTTGGGGGGAAAAAGTGAGTCAGGTAGAAGTCTAGAGATAGTCTGTTGAGGCAGAAATAAGAACACGTTATAATTTTAGAAGGACGCAGCTATCCTGAGGCCAGTGGAAAGAGCCCATGCCAGCCAGGGTAACAGGCTTTGGAGTTAAGAGGCACTTGGGCAGTCCAGGAATCCAGCCTGACTTGACTTCAGGGATTAGAAATATTTGGTCCTGGGGCAAAGCAGCCCCGCCAAGGTGAAAGTAGTGCCTTGCTGGCTGCTCGTCATCATTTTCATGGCAATGAGAATGAACAGAGAGGAACTGGAACAGGTGGATGAACCAGAATAGAGCATGCTTGGCTTGAGGCCAAGGCAATGCCACTCCCTAGAGCGAGCTAGGAACTCATCCAGGCACTGGGACAGGGAACTAGGGCACCCAGCGATAGCTCAAAAGCAAAGCCACCTCCAGGGCCAGGGCAGCAGAGGATTTCGGATTGCCTACATAAGGCGGCACCCAAGGACAACTAGGCCCTGATGGGAAGGCGGTATATTCACCTAAGGAAAAACCAGGTCATAACCCATTTGTGTATGTGTGAGGAGGGTGGATGGATAGTTAGGGAGGGGAGTTTGGCTTCAATCACAGGTATGGCTGGCTTTCAGGGCAGAGAGAGTAAGTGTATTTATAGTACTCTATTTGCCTCTACTAGTTTTAAGATTTCTCAGTGTTTTCTCATCACTCTCTATGGGGCTGTGGCTGAGGCTATTAAGTCTACTGTGGGGTCCTGTGGAAAGATTCTTGGGAGGTGAGCTGGGCGTGGTGGCACACGCCTGTAATCCCAGTGGCTTGGGAGGTGGAGGTAGGAGGATGACAAGTTTGAAACCAGAGGCAGTCTGTGTAACTTAGTGAGACCCTGTCTCAAAAAGTAAAAACAAACAAACAAAATGGGCTGGGGGTGCAGCTCAGGGGTCCAGCACTTGCAGAGCATGCAAGGGCGAGGCCCTTGGTTCAACCCCCAGTACCACACACACACACACACACACACACACACACACACAAAGAAAGATTCTTGGGAGGCATCATCAAATAGGGCTGTTGCACTTGGGCTTTGTCAGCATCTCCCATGGCTGAGTGAGGAAGGTGGATGCAGTGGGAGGTCTCCAGGGTCACTAGAACAGCTTCTAATATGGCCCTTCTGGTTCCCCCACCCCAATAGGGGCTCCTGTGACCCTCCACTCTTGCCCCATACCTGTAAGTAAGTTTCCAGCGCAGTCCACGCGTTCCAGTTTTTCACATTGGGCCCCTTGCCCAGGTAGATTCGGACCCTCTTCTCCCGAACAGGGGGCCACAGGGCGATATTGGCTCGGCTTCGAGGAATGCCCAGGACCGTCTCATGCACATAAACACACCACAGGTTGCAGGTGGCCTCAGTGGTGTGCGGTGGGAACTCCCACTCCTGGCGCTGCTGGTTGCGACCCAGCTCGTGCACAGGACCCCACAGCCCCTTGGTTCTGATGAGCTTCTCATTGAT
The DNA here is from genome assembly GCA_007922755.1 of Pedetes capensis. Lineage (NCBI taxonomy): Eukaryota > Metazoa > Chordata > Mammalia > Rodentia > Pedetidae > Pedetes > Pedetes capensis. The sequence goes on along the minus strand of VMDO01006192.1, from coordinate 79,543 downwards.
GAGCTCCTGCACCGACTCCAGGTGGCACATGATGGGGTACCCCGCATGCATCCAGCCTGGGAATGAAGGAGAAAGGAGGAAGGGGTCAGGGGCCTCCTATCCATCTCATGAAATCCTTCTCTGAACTGCTTCTCTTCCAAAATACCCAGTAACCCCAGGCAACCTCCAGCACCCCTAATGCGCCAAGGGCAATCCAAACCCAGACCCTCCTGGGCTCTCCTTCCTGTGCCCATTCTGTGATGACACCTTTTCCTGCACTATGACCTGCACCAGGATGGCCAGTGGTGAAGGAGGGGGACATGCAGGTTGCAGATGGCCATTTGTGCCACTGAGTTTTCTGGTTTTATGAAGGTGCCTTATCCATAAGAACTTGTGTCATGATATACTTTTCTCAAAATTAAAAACTCTCTGAGGGTGGATGCCCCTTCCATTATTAATTACAGAGCTGCCCACATTGATACTGTTTTACAGTGATTATCCATGCAAGCCAAGACAATGAGAGTCTAGAGAAATTTCCATGGCTCTGTAATGCTTGTACAAGCTCCTGCCTTCCCATTTTTAGACTCCTTGACCCATGGGCAAAGAGATTTTTATTCAGCTTCTTCCACTGACTCTGAGGGAGGTCAAGGCTCTCTGCTATATTTACCCACTCCTTGAAATCCCCCTCGAGACACCTGTGAAAGCTCAGGTGACATTTCTTGATGTCTCTGATGACAACTGCGGACAGGCTGACTTAGGCTGTTATTTATTTGTTCTGTAATTATTTTCCTTCCCATTAAAATAGCAAGGAATACATCTACATGTCTTGCTGGCGACACATTTTTGCCCTCCTGGCTGTCTGCAGCATGGCCGCTGGTTCAAAGAAGAAAGGCCCTTGGGGCGACGTGCACAGGTTTGCTCAGAGCACCCACCTACTGAGATCTGCACGTCAGCGACGATCCTCTGTGGCAGACGCAAGGGGAAGGGCTCGGCTCCCAGCCGCGCCACAGCCTGCATCACCTCGTCCCAGAGACGGAGCAGCGGCTCAGGGTTCTCCAGAGCACGCAGATTGGCGGTTGGCACAGTCAGGATGATGTTGTCAGTGGCCAGCTCCCCCCAGGGACCTGGATGCTCCTGGATGCGCCTCTTCCACTCCTCCTGGGACGTCTCCCCTGGGAAGAGAGGCCAAGGGGCTTGAAACGTACTTTCCTCGATCCCTTAAGTTAAAACATACAGTGGACCCCAGGATCACTAATGGCCACACCCCTCATCTCCACCCCTCTCCTGGATGTGGTCTGGTCTTTCCTTCTTGGCCCCAAAGCAGAATCTAAGGAAGCCGCCTCTTTCCCTCCACTGGTCTGTACCTCTCCCGTTCTGCACCAAGCAGGTCATCACCCTCCCTCCCTGAGGGTGCAGCCCATGGCCTTCACTCACCCAGCTTATAGTACGGAGCGTGCACAGCCCCCTTGACAGTGACGGGTACAGAACCCAGTTTGCTGCCCTGAGGCACGATGATGTAGAGCAGGCCACCCCACAGGCAGGTGATGGATTTTGTGGGTTTGTCCAAGCAGCACCGGTTAATCACGAGTGGGCCTCGGAAGAGCTTGCTGGCCCTGGTCAGGTCATCCGTGTGGCAGCCGATCTGGATCTGGAGCACAGAGATCCCCCAAGAGTTACCAAGGGGCGTGGGGAGGGGGAGGAGAGAGCCAGGAGGTAGGGCTCAGGAAGGTCATGAGACCATGACCCCACGCACCACCGATGTGAGATAAACCAGGAAACTGTAGCATTCCTAGAGGGCATGTGGACTGAATTACAGGTGAATATTCTCACAAAGGATTCAAATACGTTGAATCCATGTTGGGTCATATGGTGATATTAATGTAAGGAGCAGCAGGTATAACCACAGTCTAACTCTGATAACAGCTAACTCCCACAAAAGGTCCTCTGGTGTTTCTGTAACAGAATCCTAGGTTGGCTACTCCATGGGAGACATGCTGGCATTGGGAAAGGGACCGAGGAGACCTTGCCCTTTGCTGATGAAGAGAGGGCCCAGTGTGAAGCAGTGTGATTGGGATGATGCAGTGGAGGGTAGATTCAATCTCTTCTCTTCTCCAACAACCCCCTTCCTGGGAGGGTTGGAATGATTCCTATACTTGGTAGAGTTTCGGGATCAATTTCCCTGAGTTCCTGCTAAATGCCTGCCAGGATAGACACAGGTACAGGATAGAGCCTCACCATCCCAGTGACCCTCCAGAGGATAAAGCAGGATGAGATATTACTTTAGCAAACAGGGTGTGTGTGTGTGGAAGCGAAAGAGCAGAGGTGGACTTGAGCAAACCGAGAACAGTATTTGGTATCATGGAGAAAAAAGTGGAGTCACAAAGACCTCGTGCCCCCATGGGAGATGCATGTGGAGATGGAAAGTGAACCAAGATTTACTGAATACCTACGGGGGGGGGGGGGCGCACCTTCCACAGGAGGTCTCAGTCCCTACTCTGTGACGTAAGTCAAAAGCACAACACTGAAGAGCCAGAAATGGGTTAGTTTGGAGTCCTGGGCTCTGACATGCATCAGCTCTACACATTTTGCTTTTCTGAAACATTGCGGCCAAGTCCTTAAAAGGGGGATGCGGATATCTGCTCTGTATTTCCAACAGGTTTTTATGAGGACCAAATTAAATACTATATACTGGGCTGGGATTTAGCTCAGTTGGTAGAGCGCTGCGCTGCAGTCTCTGAGGACTCGAGTTCAATTCCCAGCATCCCAAAAATGGGAGAAGGGCCTGGCAAACCACTCCCAAGGCAATCCCGATACAGTCGCCATTGAAAACCCTATGAGGGTCACTATGAGTCGGATACTGACTCTACTGGCACCTAACAACAACAACAAATGAAATACTAAGTAGGAAGGCGAGAGTGTCTGGGTTCTATGTCACATGGTGAGAGGGGGAGTGGCCTCACCTTCAGATCGGCAGAGGCAGCAGCTTCAGGCAAGGAAACTTCTATGATTTGCCTTCCAGGGATGTAGAGCGCGGTACTCATCCAGCAGTATCGGGTGCCTGCCCAAAGCACAGGAAGGTCACACTTTATCCCTCCTCCTTGCAGTGCTCCACAGACCCTTCATGAGCTCTGCACACCGTTTCCCCCCCATATCGCCCTGGCTGATGGCTTCCAAAGAGCACCCAAATCCCCTGGCCCCGATCTTCCCGAAACTGCACAGCACAGGATGGAGATGACCCCAAGAACCCATGCCATCACACGCCCCTGAGCTCCCACCTCCCTTGCATACCTGGATTAGTGCAGTTGACCTCCACGGTGATGGGGCTCTCGGAGGGGCGCAGATAGGGGCTGCTGTACACATCTTCGATTTCCGGGACGAGCAGCGAGAGGTCGCTTCCAGAGTGCGCCAGGCCCGTGGCCAGGGACAGCATGGCCCCCCTGCAGCAGTCGTTGATCACAGGGTTCTCCCGGGTGGCGACGGGGAGCCGGTAGCGGCTCAGCAGCTTGCGCAGGAGGCGGTGCACCGACATGTAGGCCGGGACCTCCTCCGCGGGGATCTGCAGGAAGGCGGCGCCGTCGGGGCCCAGCTTGGCCAGCCAGCCCTTCTCCACGTTCCCTCTCTTCCTGCCCATGATGACCTGGAACTCGGCCAGGGTGGAGCGGAAGTGGTAGGTCCTCAGCCCTGCTTTCGGGGTGCGGAAGGGCCCCGGGTTGAGGCTCTGGCTCGTGATGCTGATGCCAAAGGGGTTGAGGAGCAGGTTTCCTGGGAATCGCGCCAGGGGGGACACTCCGGGGTTCTTGAAGGCCCACCACCAAGCCTGGGCGCCGACGAACAAGCCGCCGCCCTCCGCCACGAACTCCTGCAGCTCCTTCACCCCCACTTCGTTCACGGGTTCGAAGCAGTAGACACTGGCGTCGCTGGTCAGGTTGGGCTCGATGCTGGTGTCTATGCCGCCCACCGCCAGCAGGCCGCTCAGGGTTCTCAGCTCGGTCTGCACCACGATCTTGCCTCTGCGGCCCCCGTCCAGCCAGCGGACAGCATTAAGCAGAAAGGGGCCCAGTTTACCCACTGTGAACAAGACTTTATGGCCGGTGACAACCACCCGGCCCCGGCCGTAGCGAGCGGCCGCTATCACACAGCCGTGGTAGGTGTCTAACCCCAAAGGAAAGGCCAGAGCCCCATGCACCAGCAGCTGGGATGGGAAACAATCTGAGTTGGTGATGTCCAGCTCTGAAATCCCGTGCAGAAGCTCGTCTCTGTCCTCCGAGAGGTCATCCTCACAACTGCAAAAGAGACGTGCACTCAGAGGAATCGCCTATACAAAGCTCCTGCAACAGCATTCTGTACCCAGCAAGGGCTCCAGATGCATCGACTTTACTGATACTGTCATGTTTAGTCCTGTAGGGGGCTGGGATTTAGCTCAGTTGGTAGAGCACTGTGCTGTAGTCTCTGAGGTCCCGAGTTCGATTCCCAGAACCACAAAAATGGGAGAAGGATGTGGCAACCCATTCCCGAGGCAATCCGGAAACAGTCAGCCATTGAAAACCCTATAAGGATCGCTATGAGCCGGACACCACTCGATAGCACCTAACAACAACAACAGTCCTGTAGGAGAACTGGGAGGATAGAGTGGGCAGAGCTGACTTCACTGGGTCATTTGGAGATTTGTTGGAAGGACGACAGAAGGAGTTGCATTAATTCTGCTCTGCCCATTTTTAGAGCAAAAATTCTTTAAAGGAGATTGCTAAGGAAGTTCTGCTGTGTTTACTCAATGCTATACTAAATCTTGAGCCTGCAGCTGCAGCACTGTGGCATCCCATCCCCTCAGATCTCGGAAGCTAAGCAGGGTCGGGCCTGGTTAGTGCTTGGATGGGAGACCACCTGGGAACACCAGGTGCTATAGGCTTGTAAGAAGGACCTGGCAACCCCCTCCCAAAAATCAATCTGCCATTGAAAACCCTATGAACAGCAGAGAAGCACTGACAATAGCGTTTTGCCTGTTGTATGTAGGGTTGCTCTGAGTCGGACACTGCCTTGATGGCATCTAACAACAACAGCAAACTAGATCTTAAATATTCTAGATTAAAGTTCATTTTTATTTCAGCCCAGAATGAACTGAATATCAGGAGGATTATGAGTTGGAGGACTGGATATATAAATTTCATTTAGCTAATTTTCTATAGATAAAGTCTATGGAAAGCCGAGTTCATAGCATTAGTGAAGAATAATTATCTCAAAAGGTGAAGCAGGGAACTGACCTGCCTCAACTGTAGAGAGACCCTCTGGTTTCCTGACCCAAGAGGACTTGATTGTCTACCTGTAGAACTTCACTCGTCCACTGCCTGCCCAACAGAACTGATGCAGGCTATGGGGTTTTCCCCAGTATGGCATGCTTACTTTCTATGGGTAATCCCTATAGGAGCTCAGAACACCCATAATAAGCCCTGAAAGGAAGATGGAGCCCTGGATCCTTAGGGGGACTGTGGGGAGTAGAGTGACCTCTGTAAGCTGGAGATTCCAGAGCTGTTCTGCCACTTTGGTTGCATACTAAGCTGTGGCAACCATGTGGTCAGCATTCAGCTTTGAGGAAACACCAAAGTGGGAGTTAGGTAGACAATATAGTTACAGTATTTCTGCTGTACCCTCTGTGGTGGGCAGAGCTCTCTCTAACTGAGGGGGAAACCAGAGTACTTACAGCAGACTCTTTCCTGAAGATGAAGGTATCACAGTACAACTGGGAGATGACTCTCCCTTCTCCTTGAAACACTATTAAAATCATTCAACTGGTTCTTCTTACTTTGATTCCAGGTTCACCAAACATCCTTAGGATTATAATCCTGATTCCCATGATCATCTGCCTAAAGGCAGCAAGAAGATATAGGGCAGGCCAAGCAGAATGTTCTGGCTTGGTGATATTTATTTGTCCCAAGAAACATCTTGGATAGTCTGTCTTTGCTTTGGTAATTCTCAGCAATGAACTTCTTTTTTTAAACTGGTATTTTATGAACACAAAATTAAATTAACTAGTTAAATGTTTTAATCCTTACAAGGAGTTCTGTTTATAAATTTTATGCAATTCATTTTTTTCACAAAGGAAGTCAGTGAAAAGGCAAATCACTGTGTTCTAAATTAGTATATCAAAATTAGAATTCTTACACTATCCTGCTATGTCAAGATGAGAGAGATTGAGGATGCAAAGCTAATACTCAGATACTGAGAACCTAGAACTTAATCTATATAATGACACTATCTAAGGTCCTGCTCAGAACTGAACCAGGAGGCATCTTCAGAGATGTTAGTTCCTACAACCACATCTTAAATATGTTGTTGCTGTTTGGTGCTATCAAGTCATGTCCAACTCAGAACTAAACAACAGTGTTGAAAACTGAAAAAAAAATCAATTAATATTTACTTCTCTTTTTCACTCTCTTTTGAAATGAATGAAACCAAAATTATTAAAAATATATCCATAATATTTTAAAAAGGGTACAATCAGCCAATTGGGAAAGTGGGGAATTTATGTATTTATAATGAATATAAAGTAAATGGAATCAAATAGGAACAGATGCTTATATGTGAAAGAGAAGGGCAAGAAAAGAAAAGGAACAGGATTAACATTTGTCCTGCGAAAACACAATGCAGAAAAAGAAAATGATCAATCTAGAATTTGAACGCAGTTTAAAAATTAAATAGATAAGCATCACAAAAGATATGATGAAAGCTAACAGCAAGGCAGAGGAGTACCAAAGTAGACAAAGACAACCAGCTTCCAAGGAAATAGCAGGGAAATATGGAGAAGAAAGATCTACATAAGTATAATCCATGACTGGTGAGTTTGAAGCACATTATCAAAAAAAAAAAAAAAAAAAAAAAAAAAAAAAAAAAAAAAAAAAAAAAAAAAAAAAAAAAAAAAAAAAAAAAAAAAAAAAAAAAAAAAAAAAAAAAAAGAGAGAAAAGAAAAGAAAAGGAAGAAAGAAAGAAAGAGGCTGACATAAAAAGCTGACTAAAACAAAAGTATTATTGCCAAACAATCTCAATTTTAATACATGGGAAGAAGACAAGACTGGACCCCATTAAACACTGAATAAGTAAACAGGAAATTTGAGTAAAGCAATTCTTCAGAGAGCAGTTCTAAAGGTCAAAAACAATGAACATTACCAGAAAAAGTGAAGAAAGAAGGAAGGACAGACCATCAGGTCTAACTTGTAGCTAGTTGGAGTTCCAAAAAGGAAGAACAGAGAGAAAGATGAAGAAAGAAATACAAAACGAGGGTAACATTTCCTTAAGTTGAAAACAGATCAGAATCTTCGGAATAAAATCACTATCTGAACGCAAAGCAGGGAAAATGAAATGAAGCACAGTAGCTCATCAATTACTGGTGAATTTGTGAACTCTAAATACAAACAAAAAAATCTTATAAAGGCCCCAGAAAGAAAAGAAAAATAACCTAGACAGAAATAAGTATTTTAGCTGCAAAGAATTTTCTTAGCACATGTTGTTGTTAGGTGATGTTGAGTGGTATCTCAATCATAGAGACCCTCAGAGGGTTTTTAATGTCTGATTGGGGATTGCCTTGGGAGTAGATTGCCAAATCCTTCACCCATTTTTGCAGTGCTGGAAATCAAACCTGGAACCTCAGAGACTGCAGAGCAGCACTCTACCAACTGAGCTAAATCCCAGTCCTTTTAGTACATGAGAGTACAGAAATTTACCACCGGTGAAACTGCCAAAAGAGTTACTTAAGATTATGCTGTAGGTCAAGGAAAATGAAGATGAATACAATATAGCAGTAAACTGGCTACAAAATGCTATAGTGGGCAAGGACACTGGTAAGATTCATTGTTGTTGTTGTTAGGTGCCCTCGAGTGGGTATTCGACTCATAGCGACGCTCATAGGGTTTTCAATGGCTGAGTGCTTCTGGATTGCCTTGGGAGTGGATTGCCAGGCCCTTCTCCCATTTTTGCCGTGCTGGGAATTGAACTCGGGAACTCAGAGACTACAGCACAGCGCTTTACCCACTGAGCCAAATCCCAGCCCTGGTAAGATTCACAGCAAATGCTAAAAAAACTGCTGCAAAGGCCCTAGGACACTTGATGCAATTGGTAAGAAAGAATTACAAATTAGTCAAGCTATGATATTAAAAATAAAACAAAGAAACAAACACAAATTAGTAAAAAGAAAGTTGGAACCCAAATTCCAGATGATTTCCATGAAACATGAGAGGATGGAAAATAGATCTTGAGAAGAAAGGTACATTATAAAAACCACTTAATTCTCATATATAAATTTATTTAAAAATTAAGAATAAGGTAAATATATTAGCGTATAATAAAAGTGAATCTTAAATTGCTTGAGGAAAAGATAGATGTTTTCATAAATGTGTTGGGCCAACTGGCTAGCCATTTGGGAGAAGATCAAATGGACTCATACTTCCCACATTACGGAAGAAAAAACTGTATGTACCAAATATATGCATTTAAAAAATAAAACCACACAAGTAGTAGAAAAAAACAAGTGAATTTTTATAATCTGAGTGCAGAGAAAAGCTTGCTGTGACTCAAAATCAGATGTAATAAAAAAAGATTGATAAAGTCATCTATTTATGCATAAGCATTTTTTGGCAAAAATACTAAGCATATTCAAAAGGCAAATGTGTCAGGCACCAAGGCCCACACTGTAATCCCAGAGGCAAGAGAGTAGCAGGTTTGAGGTCGGAGGCAGCCTATGTAATTTAGGAAGACCCTGTGTCAAGATAAAATGTAAAAAATGGCTAGGGGTGCAGTCCAGTGGTAGAGCACTTGCAAAGTATGCACAAAGTCCTAGATTCAACCCCTAAGTACTGGAAAAAAAAAAAAAGGTAAATGTAATAGAAATAAAAAATATAGAACAAATATTCTTAATGTGTAAAGAAGTCTTAAAATGAAAAGACACCAAATACCCAATAGGAAAAATGAGCAAGATACATGAACAGGCTGTTCAGAAATAATAAGTAGCCTTTAAACACAAAAACATAACTGATCTTACGTATTACAATTAGAATATAATCTAAAATTATATTAAGAGCTGGGTGTGGTAGTACACGCCTATAATCCCAGCAACTCAGGACGCAGAGGCAGGAGGATCACAGGTTCCAGGCCAGAGGCAGCCTGCATAACTTCTTGAGATCCTATCTCAAAATAAAAAGTAATAAATGACCTGGGGCTGCAGCTCAATGGTAGAGCACTTGTAAAAGTATGTGTGAGGCCATGTGTTCCACCCCTAGTACTGCCAAAAAAGAAAAAAATAAAAAGACAAAACTGTATGAGAATACTCTTTCTGGTTATCAAATTGGTTAAAAGAATCAAAAGTCTGAGCAGAGCCAGGTGCTATGGTGCACATCTGTAATACTTCTGACTTGAGAGGCTGTGGCAAGGAGGATCGCAAGTTCAAGGACAGAAGCAGCTTGTGCAAGTTAGACTCTCTCGAAATGAAAAGAAAGGGGTGGGTCCTTGGGGTGCAGCTCAGTGGTAGAGTACTTGCCTAGCATGCACAAAGCCCTGTGTTCAACCCCACAGTACTACAAAAAAGTTTGAAAATGGCTGTTATAGACATCTGCAGAGTAATAGGCATTCTCCTACATTGCTGATGGTAATGTCAAATGATACAGACTGCACAGGGAAGACTTTGGGAAATTTCTAGCAAAAGTATGCATATATTTATTCTTGGACCTGGTAATTCCATCACTAGAAAATTATCCTGAAGGTATGGCTCCAACAGAATGAGAAAATCTATCCACAGAGCTATTAATTTCAAAATTACCTTTAAGAACAAAATATTGAAAATAACGTAAATGTCCCCATGCTAGAGATAAGCTGAATAAATTGTTGTATATTTGTAGAATGGATTACAATATCATTGTAACAGGAAACATTTCCATGTATTATCAAAGAATGACTACTAAGATATATTAATGGAAAACAACAGGTGGGCACAGTGACATGCCCTAGCACTCAGGATTCTGAGGTGGGGGGGTCACTTGAGCCCAAGAGTTCAAGACCATCCTGGACTACATAGGAAGACCTGTCTTAAACAACAACAACAACAAGGAGCATTATACTATACAAAAAATCAACTCAAATTGAATTAAAGACCTAAATGTAAGCCTGAAATTACAAAATTCCCAGAAGAAAACATAGGAGAAAAGCTCCTTGAGGTTGGACTTAGCAATGATATTTTGGATATTATGCCAATGGTTCAGGCAATAAAACAAAAAATAAACAAGTGAGATGACATCAAACAAACATGCTTCTGCACAGCCAAAAAAAAAAAAAATCAACAAAATGAAGAGACAACCTTTGGATTTGGAGAAAATATATGCAAACCCTATATCTGGTAAGGGTTAATATCCAGTATATATAAAGAACTCATACAACTCAATGTCATCATCATCATAAATAATCCAATTAAAAATAGGCAAAGCACTTAAATGGACATTTTTCTGAAGAAAATATAAATGGACAACCGACCTAGGAAAAGATGATCAACATTATTAGTCATCAGGGAAATGGAAATCAAAATCACAAAGAGGTATCTCCTTACACATGTTGGAATGGCTATTATCAAAAAGTCAAGAGATAACAAGTGTGGGCAAGGATGTGGAAAAAGGGAAGTCTTGTACACTGCTGGTAGGAATATAAATTAGTACAGCCATTATAGAAAATGAGTTGGAGACGCCTTGAAAAAGGATAGAAGTACTACATGACCCAGCAATGCCTTTGATGGGCACATACCTAAAGAAAATGAAATCAGTGTCTTGTAGAGACATGTGCACTGTCATTGTCATTGCAGCATTTTTCATAATAGCTGAGATACAGAAAAAATCTAAGTGCCCATCAGTGAATGAATGGATAATGAAATTGTGATATATATATATATCTATATCTATCTATCTATCTATCTATATATATATATGAAGAACAAAGTATATGTATATTATAAACTCTAAACATAGCAAGTTTTAAAAGTCACCTTCACTGAAATGCAATATTCACCTATTTAAGTGTATATCTTGATTTATTTTTGCTAAATTTACACATCTAATGTACTATCATCATTATACATGCAACAAAAAATTGTTATCACTTTAGAAATCTACCTTTTGCCCCATTATGGTCAATCCAGGTACTACACACAGCTTTATATACACATAGATTAGTCTTTTCTAATGTTTTACATAATCATAAATTACATATTCTTTTAGTTTGGCTTCTTTCATTCAGAACAAGTTTTTGAGAACCACCCATGTTGCTGAGCCAATCAGTAATTCATCCCCTTACATTGCTGACTCTTAGGCCATTCTGTGGATATCTCACATTTTGTTTATCCATTCTTTTGTTGATGCATGTTTGAGTAGCCACCGGTTTGGACTTGCTGTCATGAACATTCATTGTCAAGTGTTTGTGTGGGCGTGTTTTCATTTTACTTGGATAAATACTTAGGGACAAGAAGGTTGAGTTGCATGCCAAATGTACATTAACTTTACAAGAAATTGTTAAACTGTTTTCTAAAATGATTATGTCATTTTATATTTCCAGTGGCAATTATGAAAGTTCCAGTTGCTTGAGATTATTGCCAACATTTGGGATACAGAGTCTTTAATTTTATTCATTCTTTAATTTTAGAGGCATAGGATATTTCATTGTGATTTTAATTTGCATTTCCCTAATAACTAATCATGTTGAAAATCATTTCATGAGCTTTTTGCTTTTTTTGGCTTTGCTGTTTAGGTATAGATCTATTTTTAAGTATTTGTGTTGCATGGAATGGAGTTAGGGTCATGAATCACTTTTTTTCCCTAAGAATATACAGTTGTTTCAGAATCACATGTTGAAAAAAACTGTTCTTTCTTCATTGAATTATGTTGGAAACTTTGTGAAAAAACAATTGACCATAAGTTTGAGAGTCTAGGTCTGAACTTTCTAGTCTGTTTCATTGATCTATTTGTCTGTCCTTTTGTCAATATCACATTTCTAGGGGGGGAAACATTCAGTATTTCACCATCAAAAATGTTTTTAGCTAGATGCTTCTTACTAGATTGAAGAAATTCCTTTTTATTTCTTGTTTGCTGAAATTTTGTCATGATTCAGTATTGAATTTTGTCTTTTTTTGTGCATCTTTCAAATTACATGGTTTTCTCTTTTGTTAATGCTAAATAATTTGATTTTTGAATATTAAACCAGCCATTCATACTTAGTATAACCTTATTTGGTTATCTTGCATTATTCCCTGTAAAAATTTCTCCATTTGTTAATATTTTATTATGGGAGAAGGACCTGGTAATCCGCTCCCAAGGCAATCTCAAGCACTCAGCCATTGAAAACCCTTTGAGGGTCGCTATGAGTCAGATACCGACTCGACGGCACCTAACAACAACAACAACAATATTTTATTAAGAATGTTGCCTCCATAATCACGTTCATAATAGACAATCTCTGTTTGTTTGTTGTTTGTTTTCAATGTCTTTCTCTTGTTTCGGTATGAAAGAAATGTTGGTTTAATGAATCTGGTTGAAAAAATTGTCTTCCTCTTCTATTTTCTGAAGTTTATATACAGGTTACTATTATATGCTCCTTGAATGTTGGATAAAATTCATCAGTAAAGCTATCAGGGCCTGGAGATTTCTTTGTAGTGCTCTTGACTTGAAAAAATATATATATATGCATATTTTTCCCCTTATTTTGAAATTGTAAAAAATTGAAAAGTTGCAAATATAGTACGGAGCATTTCCATGTACCTTTGATCCACTTTCCTCTAATGTTAACATATTATACAATCCTGGTTTACTTGGCAAAATGAAGTTAATGTTGGTTGGATACTAACTAAACTCTAGACTTCACAATAAATTTTGTCATTTTCTTCACATATGTCTTCTAGGATCCTATACAGAATATCATGTTATCTCCCATGTTGGGATGTTTTAATTCTAATTCAGCTTACTTAGTATATATTTTATGTTTATTTTTCATGTGTCAATTTTGGACATACGTGTCTGTCAGTAAATCTGTCCACTTCATCTAAGTTGACAAACTTATTAGCATAAAGTCATAATATTCTTATTGTAATTTAAATGTCTATAGGATCTGTATTAATGTCCCTTCTTCTATCCTTTGTGTGTGTGTGTGTGTGTGTGTGTGTGTGTGTGTGTGTGTGTGTGTTACTGGGGGTTGAACTCACGGCCTCGTACTTGCATACTTTGCAACTACTGTACTACTGAGCTGCACCTTCAGCCCATTTTTTTTTGTTTTGTTTTTTGTTTTTTACTTTTTGAGACAGGGTCTCGCTAAATTATGCGGACTGCCTCTGGTCTCGAACTTGTGATCCTCCTGCCCCCGCCTCCCAAGTAGCTGGGATTATAGGCATGCACCATCATGCCTGGTGACCTTCTGTTCTTGAAATTCATAATTTGTGTTCTTTCTTATTGTCATGATCAATCTAGTGGTTTATCACTAATCAATTTTTGGTTTTCAATTCTATATACACCTAAAAACAACAACAACATATATCTAATATATAACTAGCAATGGCCTCCAAAGACGTGTGGATCCTTGTTATAAATAAACATATTAGTATTTGCCCGTAAATTGTTTTCCAAACTACTTAGGGAATCATATTCACATCATATTCAGTAATCTGGCAGTTTTCTTGTTCTATTTGAGACAATTTCAAGTAAAAGTTTAAAACTCTGAAATCTCTTTAGTAATCTGGCAGTCAAAAGACTCTTTTGTGGCTGATATCACTTTCACCATCTTCCTAAATGAAAGAGAAACTTATATTCATCAACTTATAATGTTGGCTAAGTCAAGTTTCACATGGATGCTTTCAAGCGAAGGTACTTGGGGCACTTGGCCATTCAGAGCATGGCTACTCATACAACCTTCCCTGCAGTCTCAAGGGAGTAATAGCTAAAAGGGAGACTCAAAGCTTCTACTTCAGCACTCTGCATTTACAGAGAAAAGAAAGTAGAAATGACATACTAATGCCAAAAAGTACAGTCATTGGCCACATGGTAAATTATAATAGCATAGCCCTCTTTCTACAACAGTTACTTGGTTTTTAACATTTCTTCCAGTTCTTGTTATTAGAGATATTTCTATGCCCTTAAATCTCAGATCTTTGTAAATCACATTCTTAAAATAAGAAATAATGTCTGGGGTACAGAATATATTAGACAAATTCTGGCAAAATGAATGGATGAAGAAACAGAATTTGAACTCCTTCCTAAAGGCCCAATATTTGGGCTAAAATGAGATAAGTGGCTCTCTGGGGCTTTTTGTTTGTTTATTTTTGTTGTGGTGGTGGTACTATGTACTGGAGATTGAATTCAGGGTCTTGCATATGCTAAGCGAGTGATCTACCACTGAGCTACATCCCTCACCCTATTTTATTTTTATTTTTAGACAGTGCCTCACTAATTTCCCCAGGGCTGGCCTTGAACTTGTTATGACATCCAGGCAGGCCTTCAACTTACTGTCCTCTTACCACTTGAGTAGCTCAGATTACAGGTGTGTGCCACCACACCCAGTACCAGGTGCCTTCTTATCCAAAGGACAGAATAGACAAAATTTTCTGGTTGATTTGCCTGAAGTCCCTCCTAAGAGAACTACACCAAGAAGTCATATCTCACTCCCCATATTTCTGCCTTTGGTGTATCTTCCTCACCCAATAATCACCTTAGCCTGCCTATTCCCATCAGTCAGAAACAGCAGCACTCTTTGTTCCTAGGATGCTGAGAATTGCAATGATAATAGGCACTGGCCTAGTATATTTTTTCTACTCCTAGACTACTCTAGCTTCTAATCCTTCTCATCCATCCATCCAATTATATTTGTAAAAAATGGTTACTGAACACCCACTAATCTGCCATATGTTCAGCACTGTATGTGAACAAAACAGACATCCTCAAAAACCTTTCAGCGTAGCCTGTCTCTGAACTCATCATCTTCCTTCCTCATTCTGGTCTTTTGCCCCCAGAGATAACTCCTCTTCTAAATCCTAGACCTTATTCATTTAACTTGTACCATTTATTTTGCTATCTGAACTTTTGAATCCTCTACTTCCTCTTCTTCTCCTGACCACATCAGCTAGACATTTCAAAACTTTTCTCCCAGATCTCTAGACTTTAGCCTATGAAGCCCTTCCTTGGTTTCTTTCTCCTCATATTTTCCCTTTCAGTTGAAATAAACCTTTTCTAATGAACCTTCTTGGATTAATCATGCCAACTCTTGGGGTCATCAGTATATTTATTAAACTAGATCCTGGGGAGGGTATAGTGTTTAATGAGAGTTCCTCCCCTCAAAGAGTTAAATGTCTGGTCTGGGAAGGCAGTAGGAATGAGGACCTACCCTTCCTGGGCCCAAATACTTTAAAAATATGTTAACTTGTGGTGAATCCATTTCTGAGTGCCAAATTCTCTTCTGGTAGGCAGGAAGCAATGTGAAGTTCAGAACCATGCCTGATTTTTAACCTGAAGCCAACGTCCCCCTGGGGCAAAGTACTCACCTCACTAAGACTGGGATCTTGGGCATCTTCTTAGAGACCTTAAAGAAACTCGTGTCCCCTTTGTTGTCAGTGAAGTAGACGCCAGCCACGCTGCTCACCAGGTTCCCAGGAAATGTGAACAGCACCCTTTCATCTTCACCCTGGTTGGCCCAATCCCAGGCTTGGCCTCCCATGAGCAAGCCCCCACCACGCTTCATAAACTGGACCAGTTTTTCAGTCATGGTTTCATTGTAGGCATCAATACAATAAACCCCCAGGGAGTCGTTCACTTCCGGCTCAATCTTTGCCTCTACTCCAGAGCCCTCAAGGATTTTGACCAAAGGTGCCAGGGATGGGTGTACACCAATGGGAGCCCCAGGGGAAGAACAAAGCCACCCCACAGCATTGAGGAGAAAGGGACTGAGCTGGGCTTCTACCAAGTAGTCCTCATGGGATAGGACCACGAGGCGGCCTCGTCCGTAGGAGGAGGCAGCAATGAGGACCTGACCCATGTCGTTCACCATCACAGGAAACGAGGCCTCTCCAATAAGAAGCAGTTCACACGGGACGGCATCTTCAGGGAGGTCCCAGCTTGTCACTCCGTTCATAAGGGCCTCAAAGGCAGCAGAAGGGGTCGCCATGGCTCTGTTGGTTTCTGCAGAAAAGAACATAAAGGTTCAGTGTGGTGATGAATAAGTGAACAAAAACCAAGCAGAGCAGTTGGCTCTTCCACAAGCTGGGGCCATTTTCCTCATGTATGGATGAGACCAACAGTAAAATGACTCAAGCTTCAGTGTTTGTGTCTGCAGTCCAGGAGACCTCTTGTGCCCTATCCTCTGAAACTTTCATGGTTAGACCCACAGAGTATGATACTTCTCCATCACAGAAGGAAACAAACAGAGGGGAGGACTGAAGGTGGAATCACATCTCCCAACGAGATATTCTGAAGTCTGAACACTTAGTATCTGTGAATACAACCTTCTTTGGAAATAGGGTCTATGCAGATGTAAACAAATTAAGATGAGATCATACTGGATTTGGATGGATGTCAGGGGTGGGGTTTAGCTCAGTTGGTAGAGTGTGGCTCTGCACTCTCTGAGGACCCAGGTTTGATCCTCAGCACTGCAAACATGGGGAAAAGATGCAGCAATTCACTCCCAAAGCAATCCCCAAAACAATCAGCCATTGAAAACCCTTTGAGGGTCACTATGAGTTGGACATGAGTCAATAGCAACTACCAACAAGAAGTGCAATGAAAAAGAAATTTGGACACAGAGGACCACAGATACAAAGGGAAGAACACTATCAAATGATGGAGGCCGAGACTGGAGTAATGCATCTGTATGCTAAGGAACACCAAAAGCTAAGAGAGAGGCACACAGCACATTCTGCTTCTGAAACTCCAGAAGAAACAAGCAGCGCTGACACCGGGATTTTGAAATTCCAAGCCTCCAGATCCACAAGTCAATACAATCTGATTATTTTAAGTCACTCTTTTATGGCTATTTGACCTGGCAGCTTCTGGAAACTAATATAGTGTTGTAGCACACTGTTCTCCCCATGTCCATTCCCCTCTCTTGGTCCCCACTCTGATCTTACTAACCTCAGCTTGGAGCACTTAGAACATCAGTCTGAACAGTCTGGGCAATCAGAGAAGGTTCTTGGGTCAAAGTCACAGGCTGAGTAAGAGGAAAGTGGAAGGCTTCTGTGGCTTGAATCTAAGTCCCAGACAACCAGGAGCAGAAGGGAATAAGTTATGAAATGATGGCAGATTCTTTTATTTATTTTTCTTTTTTTATTGGAAAAATTTAATGTACACCTTAATGTGATTCATTCTGACATGCTTTTCACTGTGACATTTCCATATATGCATTTTGTTGTACATTACACAGATAAGTTCCCCCTTACCCTCTTGTGCACTTCCTTCCCCCATCCGTCCCCCCACCAAAGACTTCTCTTCCATTTGCTTGTCTTTTTATGGTAATAGTTTTCTATATATCCTTGGGTTCCAATTATGTTTAAGACTAAAGTTTTTCTGTAGTGAACTTTCTTTTTACATTGTCAGTACTATTACCTGAATTTTCTAGCCCATCTGTATTATTAGCATTCTTTGGTATTATTGGTGTTATTATAATTATTTCCAGGACTATTAAAGTTGGGCTGTTCACCCTGAGGTCACCCCCTCCCCCATTCTTCATTCCCCCTTGTTCCTCCTCTCCCCCCTCTGCCTCCCAGGATTTCCTCCTTTTGCTAGATCTCTCCCTCCACATTTTGCATTCCCCAAATTGTCCCTTCTCCGATAGGTCAACTTTTTACTTGCAACTGGGACACAGCTGAGGAAGGTGTGTCTGTCTGGGGGTATGAATTCACAGATGTCCTCTGCTTTTTCACTATGAGCTCCCCCTTAGGGATGCTCCACAGTCTTTCATCAGCATTCAAGAACATGTTCACACACATCCATATGTATGCCTACTCTTATTTCATTAAAAGTAAATCATTTAACAAGTATTTGAATAATAGGGAATTCTTGCAAAGTGAAAAAAGAAATCTAACTGAACGTTAGGTTTTGCAAACACCAGATTGCTTTTGGTTTTTTAGTTGTCCTGTCTTGCAGCCATTATTAAGACTAATGCTAATATGAGAGCTAATGAGTATTATATTTCTTTCTCAATTATCTCGGTTGACCCTTGAAAAAGTCCTTGGCATAGGTACTGTGTCCTCCACAGCCACAGATGGAAAAGCTTAGTCCTAAGGTAAATAGTAAAACTCAAGGCCCCACTAAAAGAATACAGCGGCCATTTATAGGTGGTCTCTAAAACTAAAGAAGGCATAAATTTATTGTATGCCCTCA
This sequence comes from Pedetes capensis, assembly GCA_007922755.1. NCBI lineage: Eukaryota > Metazoa > Chordata > Mammalia > Rodentia > Pedetidae > Pedetes > Pedetes capensis. The sequence continues at coordinate 61,196 of VMDO01006192.1, read as the reverse complement.
AAAATAGCTCTTCCAAAGTAAACTGCATAAGCTTGATGTTTCCAGCAGTTAATGACAAGCATTAACTACCTACCCGCACTGGAGAATATTGAGAAGATAGAACTAGCCGACAGCTAGTTAATGAGAAGCTTGTCCCTTTCCTGTCTCTCCTCAAGGCTACAAATAACAAGGACAGAGTACCGCACAGAGTCATGTCCCCTCTCAATGTCCTTACTCATGATTTCCAATCACACTGCCATCAATCTTTCATAACTCATGTCCAGACTAAACCAATCCAGTTTCCAAGACACCAGGGTCTGTTCTTACCTTCATTCACCTAAAACCATTTCAATCACATTATTGCCCTTGAAGAAATACCCATAGGGCTTTGCTTGTGTCCACAGGGAAAACGTGACTCCTTCCTCCAGGTCTATGAAGTTCCTCAGCTTTCCAGCTTTTTCTCCTGCTCCCTCCCTCCTTGGAGCTTCCAACTGGCCCATAAGGCACAGCCAGGCCCTGCTTCCATTTCAGGCTCTCTTTCCATTCTCTTTCCTTCCTCTTCCTTCTCCTACCTTTCTGTCTATGGAAATCCTACTCTTCTGAATGAGGATATGAACAGACGAGGAAACTTAAATGGCCACATCTATTTTAAAAAGCTCAACGTCACTAGCCAGGCAATGGAAAACATAATGTATGTTTTCCGTAAGCCTGCCAAAAAGATGAACTGTGAGAAAGAGGACGAGACAGAAGAAAGAGGGTGAAGAAGAAGGTGAAGGAGGCTAATGATTTCCATGGTGAAAAGGCTATGGAGACATTGTCACCATCTAAGGAAGGACCAAGAATGTCTGCATTCTCGGAAATGGAACTTGACCATGGCAATGTGGTTTCAAAGGAATGGCTATCCTTAGACTCTACCATCCCCTCTCATAACCTTTCTTACAGATATAAGAGTGGCAGCATTAAAGATACATGTCCAAGGCTGCTGACTAGCACACAAAATCCCAAATGGAAACAGGTAAATGAAAACCTAGAAACAGACACAGATAGACCAAAGACAAGGAATGTTTCCTAGGATCATTTTCAACTCTTGTGGGTTCAGGATCTTTAACCTAATCCTATAATTATCTATCCTCCACATATCCCCCAGATACTTGACTGTACTTAGCATGACATCTTGTAGCACAACCCTCACCTCCAACCATACCTATCCCCTCAAGAGCTGTCCATGACGCTCTTCTCTCTGGACTCATGCTTCCCCCACTGTGGATACAACCACATGCCCAAAGAAGAGAACTCATACTTCTGTCTCACTAGTTGCTCTCTGAGCTAGCTCAAGGATGAGTTGATCGATGTTGCTTCTAACTAGAATATTCTGGATATATTTTCAGTAAAACTTCAAGCCTGTGATGTGTAGGACATCAACTCACTTTTATGTGGATAAAAATAATGGTAATAGTAGAAGTCATTGTAGTAGTGGTAGTCATAACGATACAATGCTTATCAAGTTTTTGGCATTATAATACATGATTTATGTTGTGTATTTAATCCTGCCAATAAATCTGTGAGGTATATATTATCCCTATCCTCATTTTATAAATTAGAGGAGAAAAAACCTGAATGACCACAGAATTTGCATCAAATCTTCATCCTTCAAATTACTCTCTTATGGTTCCTTCTTTCTCTCCCCTGGGCCCACTGTGGCATCTTTGAATTTGTTACAATCAGTCACCTGCTAAGCAAAGGGTAGCTCAGGCATAGTCTGTAATTCAGAGATGACAGTGTCCACTCCCCTCACCAAGAGGCCCAGTGGGACCTAACAGGGTTTTCCCTGTAGGGGATGTATGGAAGGGACAGTGGGGCCATCTTGGGTACTGTGCTACCCACATCCTAGATTTCAGTTTGATTTCATATCCTGAGGCCAGAAAATACACCTGATTCTTTGCATTCCCAAGAACACACAGGTATTCCAAGGATGGATGACAGAATGATCTATGTGAGGGTAATATCAAACCTAGGATCACTACTTTAGCAAATAGCTAGCCTGATCTTGAAAACTGATTACTAACACAGACATCCAATTCTTCATGGTTTCTCTTCTTCATGTCATTTTTCTTCCTGAACACTTTGTTTCTTTTTCCTTATGCATCCAGTAACAGCGTTTCCAATCAATTAAATCAGACTACACCAGAAATAGAGCTAATTCAAGCTATAGTCTCTTTTCCATCCTAGACATTCCCTACAATGTATTTGGGTTTTATTTTAACTTTTTTTTTTATATCTAAAAGAATATGTAATGCATCTGATAGAAAATAGACAGTAGAATAATAATAAAACAAAAGATTAACCCAATTCTCATATACTTACCACACAGATTAAAAAAACAAACAAAACATCAGGGAAAAAAGCATGGCCAGACCTTTACTAATATCTTGGAAGCCCCTCCTAGACCTCCCCACTGAATCCTCCTTAACAGGAGTAAGAAATTCAAAAGTTGCCAGGGCACAGTGGCCCACGACTGTAATCTCAGCAACTTGGGAGGCAGAGGCAGGAGGATCGCAAATTCGAGACCAGAGGCAGTCTGCATAATTTAGCGAGACTCTGTCTCAAAAAGTAAAAAGAAATGGGCTAGGGGTGCAGCTCAGTGGTGCAGTACTTGCAAAATATGCAAGGGCAAGGCCCTGGGTTCAACCCCCAGTATTGCCAAAAATAAAAATAAATAAAAAATAAAAGGAAAAGAAAAAGAGAAATTCGAACGTTTCCTTCTCTATTCCCTGTTTCTATTTTACCACACTCCCTTCTTAATTCCTGAGTCTGAATCCCCCTGGGGTCTATTTGTCCACTGGTCACACCAACACCCAGAACAACATACCCAGGGAGCCCTTGCCTAGGAGTGCAGAGACCGGTTTTGTAAAGTCCAGGTGCTGCCTCCTCCTAGCTGTTGGGGGGCTTGCAGGAGAGGGTGCCTACTAAACACACAGTGTGTGTGCAAGGTCGTCCGATCTCCAGGGGCTGTTTGTCCTAAGTCTGCAGCCTGGCGCGGGCTTCCCCCTCCCCTCTTTTGCTCCTGGGCCTGGAGCCAGTAGGCAAAGAGCAAGTCCGTGACGTCAGGAGTGCAGGGGCCGGGGTGGGGGGCGGCCAGGGGGAGGAGGGGAGCCTAGCGGAAAAGCTCAGGCCGGTTGGCAGCGAATCCCCCAGGCCGCTGGCACCGAGGTCTAGTATAAGGTGACGCTACGAAGACCACGGTCCCCTCCTCCACCCCCAGCCCCCAACACGCCCGTCTCCAGGGGACAGCGCCAGCGGGGGAGGGATCGCAGCCCCTGAGACCCTGTTTGCAAAGCTCAAAGGGCAGCAGGACACAGGGATGCTCGGTGACCGGCTACCTGTGTGACCCTGAGCAAGCTCGGCCTCCTCCCCTCCGATGGGGCCGCGGGTCAGACGCTGTCTGCCGAGGTGAGGCCTGCCTGGGACGCGACCACACAAAGCAAGCGCACGCGATCGCCGGTGTCAGGACGCGGGCAGCGGGGCCACGCAGCGCGGGGATGCCGCGCCCGCAAGCGCCGACGATCACGGGCAGAACCACGGACACAAAGCGCCGGGGCGCCTCGGGCCCAGACGGGGGCACTCCCAGGCCCGGGGCACGCCCGCTGCGGAGGGGCCGCCAGCGGCCCCAGGGCGCCCCCTCGGCCTCCCCATCCTTCCACCCCTGGCGCCCGGACCGAGACCACCGTCACCAGCGCCCTCTCCGGCCCGCGAGGCTTCCCGAGGGGGCCACTCACCAGGTCACCCTGCAATCTCCACCTGGGCAGCTGGGACAGGGCAGGCCGGGGCCTCGCAGGGACTCGCAGGCGGGCGGGGAAGGGGCTTCGCTGCGGAGCACTCAGCAGCCTAGCAGCCGCCAGCTATGCGCCCCGAGCTGGGAGGAGCCCCGAGAGAGGAGAGGAGGGGCTCCCTCTCAGGCTCCTCCCCCCCACTTCCTCCAGGCCCGAGTGGGAACCGAGGGGCGGTGCTTGGTGGGGGACAGCGCTTCTTTGTGTCATTGGCTTTGGAGGCTCAGTATTGCAGTGGATGGGGACCCGAAGAGGTCCCATCCTAGCAAGGTGGACGGCCCTTGGATGACAGACACAAGCTTCTCTAGTTTATATCTACTTAGTAGTAAGGGTAAGCCTGCAGCCGTAGCCCTGTGGCATCCGATCCCATCCGATCTCAGAAGCAAAGCAGGGTCGGGCCTGGTTAGTACTTGGATGGGAGACCGCCTGGGAACACCAGGTGCTGCAGGCTTGGGAGACGGAATGGGCAGCCCACTCCCAAAAATCAATCTGCCATGGAAAATCCTATGAACAGCAGAGAAGCACTGACAATAGTGTTTCGCCTGTTGTACATAGAGTTGCTATGAGTCGGACACCGACTTGAGCGCATCTAACAACAACAACAGTAGTAAGGGTAAGGCTGAACAAATAAGGGGCAATACATTCTGGGGACTGTAATTCAATTCTTATGAAGAACTTACATCTCTTGTTTAGTGTTGGAGGAAGAAACGTTGGTCAAGTGCCAAGGGAAAAATACAAAGAAATCTTTGGACATGCTTTCGTTTTTATAAGGGGGGAAGGAAAGCTTGTATAAACTGGGCACGGTGGTGCATGCCTGAAACCCCAGCGTCTTGGGAGGCTGAAGCAGGAAGAACTTGAGTTCGAGGCCAGAGACAGCCTGTATAATTTAGCAAGACTCTGCATCAAAATATGAAATAAAAACAGGGGTTGGAGATGTGGCTCAGTGGTGACATGTTTGCCTAGCATATGTATGCTCCTGGGTTCAACCCCCCAGTACCAAAAAAGAAAAAAAAGTATATATTTGTATTGCAGTGGGGGAAGGGAAGGATACAATTCTACTCATCAATATCGTTTAATTTGAAGGATAAGAGAGGGGCAACCATATATAACTCTGCTTTGCACTGTTATATGTGTGACTTTTGTAAATTCAAAATAACACATTTCAAACGATAGCTGAAGTGTATTATGCAGGGTACAGTTCACATCTTATTTCTGTCCTTTCTGATAATGAGCTGACAATTGGTCCTCCCCTCTATGGGTCACTCGTTTTCACTCTGTGGTGATGCTGGCTGTAGCATGTGAAATGCAGGGTACTATAAAGGTTAGGAACCCCAACTGTCACCAGATGGACAGGATTCAAATCTCAGTGCTACACTCTACAGCTGTGTGACTTTAAGCAAGTTAATCTCTCTGTGCCTCAAGTTTTATTCCCTATAAAATGGGGACAGTAGACTAATGTCTATAATACAGATGTACTGTGAAGCTTAAACTCGGTAGATTAATACTTCTTAAATCAATGTCTGGCATACAGTAAGACTGTATCAGTGACCGTTAAAGAAAGTAAATATTAAGGTCACACCAAGATTCAGTGTTTCATGTTTTAGGAAGATGCATAACTTTCAATTCTAACTTGGGTGGTGGCCCAAATCCAGGCTATATATCCTTTCTCTGTCTCTTTTATGCCTCTTCTCCAAATTGAATTGCAACATGTGAGCATTAGCAACAGGGCCATGTGGGTATTTGGGCGGAGGCAGGGCTGTAGAGGGACTGTTAGGGAAAAGACCAGAAGCTGGATTCAGGATCTTGCCACATAAAGATCATCTGAGACACCACGGCCGTTACTTCCCCAGGCTCCAGGTTTCTCCGTTAAAGGAGAGCTGGGGATTTGTCATTAATGTTCTTTGGGATCCAATATGAAATGTCACAACTAATAGTTTCATGAAAATCCATTACTTACATAAAGAGAAGAAAAATATATGGAAAAAAGAAGCAAATTTACCTTTGAGGGTAGGGCATGAGACTTGATAGAGAAAGGATTTTAACTGTTTGCTCGGGTTGGGGTGGGGACGGAGAGACAGAAATGAGAGAAATAGAGAAAGAAGAGAAAACTGAAGCAAAGATGGTAAAATGTCCGTATTTGATAAGTCATGATTTTTCTGTACGTAGGTTTGAAATATTTCACCATGAAAAATGTCAAAAAAAAAAAAAAAAAAAGGGTAGAGATGTGTTCAACTCTTGATGGTTAGGTTCCAGCAGAAGAAATTCAGCACGGAATGAAGGCCAGAGTGGTAGAAAAAAGCAGAAAGTGCAGAGTGGGAAAATTAGAGAGACTGCTCTTTGACAGACCCCTGCCTCCAGGGCCCAAAGGGTCTCAGGTCAAGAACCAGCCCATTCCAGCAGCCCGCGGGCGCCCCACCGCGGTGCTCCCTGGGGACCTCGGCGGGTACCTCTCCCACCCAGAGATGCAGTGGCCCTGCGTCCAGAGCCGCGCCTTACCAGGTAGGTGCACCCGGTCAGTTCCTTTCCTGGAACCATCTGTGGATAAGACTCACCGTGGATCCAGCAATTTCCACACCCAGCTTCTTGAGAGAGGGAGTCCTCCGCAGGGATGGCAGGGGTGTGAAAAGGTGATGGAGCAAAAAGCTTGGGGAATTGGAAATGAGGGCTGGAAAGGTAAGAGGCCTGCAGCAGGAGGTGGGCGGCAGTGCAGAAGGGGCGAGGCAGGGGCTATCCCCGGCAGCTGATTGGCCACGCGGGGTGGGGGCGGAGCTTGGCTGGCACCCAACAGAGCGCAGAGGCCAGGCTGGCTTTCCGTTAGTTTCTGGGCCCCAAACCCTGGAAGGAGACTCAGACCCTCTGAGTCTCCTGAGTCTGCTGGTTCTGGGTCCCGGCAGTGCAGAGGTACAATTTCTTAAAAGAAAAAAATGTGAATCTGTGAGACTATTTTTTTAACCAGAAAGAAGTGGATAAGTAATGATTTTATATACATATATACATAAATATATATATAAAATATATATGTATGCATTGTTGTTAGGTGCTGTCGAGTTGGTATCCGACTCATAGCGACCCTCATAGGGTTTTCAATGGCTGACTGTTTCGGGATTGCCTTGGGAGTGGATTGCCAGGTCCTTCTCCCATTTTTGCGGTGCTGGGAATCGAACTTGGGATCTTAGAGACTGCAGTGCAGCGCTCTACCAACTGACTAAATCCCAGCCCTATGTATGCAAATATTTATATTAATATTGATAATTATATTAATATTATAATAATAGTGATACCAATGTTAATAAAATTAAATTATATTAATATATTAATTATTGTATTAATGCAATATACTTATATTAATAAAATTAATAAAATTAGAAAATTAATGAGATTAAAAAATAAAATAATATGTATATTTTTTCTGAGACAGGGCCTCACTAGCCTTGAATTTGAAATCCTCCTGCCTCATCCTCCAGAGTGCTTGCATTATAGGCCTGCGCCACCAGGTCCAGCTATTATGATAGATCTTTACGTAAGGTGGTTGTTGTTGTTATTGTTTAGATGCCATAGAGTCGGGTCCGACTCATGGCTACTTTCACAGGGTTTTCATTGGCTGAGTGTTTTGGGATTGTTTCAGGAGTGGATTGCCACGACCTTTTCCTGTTACGTAAGATAATACACAATTACTTTAAAAAATGGGTTAAATCAATTATTTTCTGTCTCTCTATTATTATTATTACTATTATTACTATTATTATTATTACTATTATTATTATTTTAATAAATGGGAGTTAAACCCAGAGGCTCTCACAAATTTTGCAAGCACTCTACCACTGAACTGCACTCCCCCCACCCCGACACACACTTAGCCTTTTGAAAATCTTTTGAGACCAGGTCTCGCTAAGCTGTGCAGGCTGCCTCTGGCCTCGAACCTTTGATCATCCTGCCTCAGCCTCCCCAATCCCTGGGATAATAGGCCTGCACCAGGTAAATCTCTATGTTGAACAGTAGTCAGGTGCTTTCTCTCTTGCGTGCTCTTTCTCTTCTCTCTTCCAGGTGTGTGTGTGTGTGTGTGTGTGTGTGTGTGTGTGTGTGTGTGTGCATACATCATATAGATTTATTAATATTATTGTTGTTATTATTATTTGGGGTATTGGCGGTTGAACTCTGGACCTTGCACATACTTTACAAGAGCTCTACCACTGGGCTGCACCCTCAGCCCATTTTTAATTTTTTATTATCTTGAGTCAGGGTCTAGCTAAATTGCACAGGCTGCCTCTGGTCTCGAACTCCCTATCCTCCTGCCTCAGCCTCCTAAATCACTGGGATTACAGGCCTGTGCCACCCAGCTCTTTTATATGTTATTTTAGGTAAACATTTAATGCTATAGTAAAATTGAGTTTGGATTTTTGAACAAATTTTTTTTAAAGCTGGGTGTGGTGGTCCACACCTGTAACCCTGGTGAGTGGGGAGGCAAAGGCAGGAGGACTGTGAGTTGGAGGCCAGAGGCAGCCTGCATAAGTGAGACCCTGCTCAAAATTTAAAAAATAGAATAAAAAATGGGCTGGGGATGCAGGCCAGTGGTAGAAAACTTGCAAAGTATATGCTAGGCCCTAGGTTCAACCTTCAAGTACAGAAAAAGAAAAAATTAATATTTTATAAGCTTATATACACCCAGGAATTACAGGGAAGCTATATATTAAAGTACTACAATTAATTAATTCAGACAGGAAAGTGGATTCCTTATAAGTATTTATATAAGTATTCCATATAGAGAGTTTACTTTTAAGAATTTTTCCTCATGTACCTCATTAAATTCCATATTATTTTGTAGTAAAAAATAATCCACCCCTTCAACAAAACCAAATAAAACCCAAATGAAAATCCTTGCTCAAACAGCTGGTAGTGATTTCTCTGTTGATATGAGTTTTCCATGTCTGAAGTTTTCTTGAATTTTGTTCCTAGTCCTTACCTATTTTAACCAGGGGTGGGATCCTACACTTGACTTTGCAGGCAGGGCCTGGCTTTATGCCTGACCAGGTCCTGCCCTGAACTGCATCTGTCTATGTAGCTGAGTGAGCTAGCTCAAAGGTAGGACCTGGGAGGAAGCCATGTGTACCTTTTTAATGGCTGGCCCCAAAGACCTGTACTTTCTCTATCCTCCCAGCTCCTCGCTCCCTTTGTTCTTGTTTACCTAAGGAGAAAGTTTCCTCAAACCCTACTGTCCTCATAAAGGGATCATTGAAAAGCCTTCTGTCCTACCATGAAGCAGTGCTCAGACTGGACCTTCCAGGAGAAGGTGGATTCCGTGGTAAAGGGGACAAAATGGGACATCCTGTATTGCCTAAGGGTTTCCTTTCACTCCCCAAATGAAAGCATGCAGAAGTCAAGAAGTGTCCTTTGTTTTTCTGTCAATTTCCCATTTCACCTACGTCATAAACATGTGCTCCACAGTGCCCATTGGATGGATGGATAGGAGCAATGAGTGTCTGTCAGGGTAAGAAAAGGAAATCAACAGCAGTTGGATGTACAAAACAGATCAAATTACAAATTTCCCGTGTTGTACATTTTCTCTGCTTTTCTTTATGGTCTTTTCTTTTGATTTTCCCTCTTAAGTCTTTTGTTTTCTTTCTACATATCCAATGCCTTCCTCAATATATAAGCAGGTTCTTCCTTCTTTTTGTCTCAGACTCCATCTTATTAGCTCAGTTTTAAGTCCAATATCCTTTATTATTTCTACTTCCCCTCGAGTTTTTTGCTTTTCTTTCCAGTTTTCTGCCCTCAGTATCTCTGAGTAAGGGAGACTGCCGTGAAACTCTGAAAGTATTGAAATAACTTTTGAAATATTAAATTCTGTAAGTATTCAGCAACATGTGAAGGAATAATTTATTAAATATCCGTACTACAAAATATTTGGCAGTTCTTTAAAAGGACCAGCTCACTTTGTACCTTGAGGGATTTTCTCAATGTGTATTTTCAGTGAAAAATTTATGATCCTACCTTTGCAGGGAAAATGCTATGATGCATGTTTTATGTTTAAGGACATACTGACAACTCCAGGAAGCAGGGGAAGGTTGACCAGCAAATCTTTTTGGACACTTGGTATTTAAAAGACATTATAAGTATCACTTAGAAATTAAAAATAAGGCTATTTGGTCATGCCACCCTAAGGTCTATACCCCACAGAAATGCACATTCATGTTCACTAAAAAGTGTCCTAGAATCTTCAGTGCAGCACCATCTAGTCAAAAACTGGAAGCTACCCAGTACACCCCCAACCCTGATTTCTCACCCATAATGCCACTTAGGACTCTATTATCTAGATACTATCAATACTAGAGTAGAATGTTTAAATAAATTCTGGTATATTCACAAAGAACATTGTACAGCAATGACAATGGACAATTTATGTTATACACAATGTGGTTGGATCCCACCAATATGCTATAGCATGAAAGAAGACAAAAACTGAAATATTATATACTGTAAGATTATATTTACATTATATTTTGAATATGAAGTATCCTTCCAAAACATGTATGTATTGAAGACTTGGATCCCAGCTGTGGAACTATTAAGAGGTGATTGCACCATGAAAGTGCTAACTGCATCAATGGGCTCATCCACTGTCTATGTAGCTAGGTGACTTCTGGGTGAATGAGCTATTTAACGAACAATTTATTAAAAATCCATACTACAAAATACTTGGCAGTTTTCTAAAAGCATCAGCTTAATTCATACCTTTAGTAATGCTTTCAATATAAATTTTCAGTGAAAAATTTGTGATACTACATTTCCAGGGAAAAATGCTTCCATGTATGTGATACTCTAGGAGGTAGAGTCTGGTTGGAGGAAGACAGTCACTGGTAATGTGACTTGGAAGGGTATATCTTAAGAGTCCCTGGGCTCTTCCTTACCACCTCTTTCTGTTTCCTGGCTGCCATGATGCAAGCAGCTTTCCTCCACCATGCCCTTCCTGCCATATCTCAGCTTTGCCTTAGGCCTACAGTGATGGAGCAAATATACCACGGAGACCATGGACTAAACCCTCTAAAACTGTGAAGCAAAATGTACCTTTTCTCCCTTGAATTGTTTCTCCCAGGTGTTTGTCTCAGTGACAAAAAGTCTGACTTACACATATGTGAATTTTTTAAAAAATTAAACTAAACTTTGAGATTAAAAGTCAGAATAATATTTACCCTTGGGCAAGATAATATCTGGCTCAAAGAGAAACTTCTGGGTTAATGTTGGTGGTTTCTAATGAATTTAAGTCATGGCCAAAGGTTGCATTATTTGTAAAAATTCATAAGGCAGTACATTTATAATGTATTTATATATACATTTTCATGCAAACATCATATGTTAATAAAGGGTTAGAATAGTATAAATGTCATTGATTAGAAACCCCAAATCAAACTACTGATAAAACAATATACATAAAAAATTTATAATTGCATTAATGAGATGATATAAAAGTAAGGGGTTTGCAAAGCCTGAAACAACCTAAACTCAGGAAATATTGGGGAAAGCAAGCACAAGAGCTGGCCAGCCATGGTGTTTCTGCAAAACCCTGGAAAATGTATGGGAGTGACTCTGGGATTACCAGTACAGGACATTGAGAATAGGCTCATATAAAGGGTATAAATTTATAAGGATTCTCCTGCACAAAGTCCAGACACTAAAGAGGTACTCCTATAAGGTAAGATAAATAAGAAATAAATTGCCCAACACAGAAGAAATCAATGTAAACTGCCTGTATTTACCATGATGGACAGTGAAAGAAGGGAAAAATTTAAACCTCTGCAAATCAGTAACCAAACACAAAACAGTTGCCCACATAGGTTTACAATCTGAATTCATGCTACTTCTATGGATTGAAGAGCCGTAAGCAAATTAAATTGAAGTGGTCTCAATTTGGTAATGTTTCCAATTGGTAAAACCTAAAACAGATTCACTCTGGAGAAATTTCAGTGCATCTAAAAAAAATTTCTATTGAAAAAAATTACACACCAAAAAAAAAGCAGCCCACAATAATAATTACAAAACTCACAGAAACAAAGTGCCATGAATGAGAATCATAATAAGCAAGAAATATTAGAAAGGTAAAATTTAGATGACAGAATTACTAGGCACCAAATATAAAATGGCCATATCTAACACGTTTGGAAAAATAAAACAAAACTTAGAAACTGGAAGAATAAGTATGCATAATTATTCAAACAGGACTAGAAATGAAAAAATAACATACTAGTTAAAATAGTTTGGGTCAAAACAAAAATTCACTAATGAGATTAAATAGAAGATTCAATCAAACTAACAAGTTATTGAAATGGATCTACAGTAGAGGAAATTATTCACAATTCAGCCCAAAAGCTAAATGATAGAAGATACAGAGGGTACAGCAAGAAGATCTGAAACTAGTATCTGACCTGATCCTCAAACAGATATGAGGAAAACTATAAGAGAGTTTTTACCGGAAAAATGATTACTATGAATTTTCCAGAGTTCTTGAAAAACCTCCATCCTCAGATCTAGGAAAACTAGCAAATTCAAATAAGATAAATAAAAAGAAATACTCATTTGGGTGTATCATAGTGAATTCAAGAAGAGAGAACATAAAAGGTGAGGAGGGTAGAAATGGAAGTAGTTTCAGGGGGAAAGAAAAGAATGGATCACTTACAAATAAAGGATGGCTAAATCTCCCACTGCCTTCTCAGCAATAAAAAGATAGTAGGATCATGTTTTCAACATGAATGAGAAAATAAGCAATCCAGAACTCAATGTTATTGGTAGGTGCCCTCGAATTGGGACTAACTCATAGTGACACTGTGTACAACAGAAGAAAACACTCCCCTACACTGTGCCATCCCTAGCACTATGTCAGTGCTCCTCTGCTAATCATAAGGTTTTCAATGGCTGATAGTTTTTTGAATGGGCTGCCAGGTCCTTATCCCATTTTTGTGGTGCTGGGAATTGAACCCAGGGCCTTAGAGAGTGCAGAGCAGCACTCTACCAACTGCGCTTAACTCCAGCCCTAGGAGTCTATATCCAGCAAAATATCTTCTAATACTGTTAAGAATTGCCATCTTCAAACTAACAATAATAAGAATTTATCAAAATACCTGCATTAAGGGAAATTCTAAAAGATGTATCTTAGAACAAGGAAAATGATCTGAGATAAATAATTTGAGATGCTAGATAAAATGGTGAGAGACTTCCACTTATAGCATTGAGATAATATCTTTGGAGAAAGCCCTCCACTGAAAACAGTAATAAAAGCTGGAAAAAATGTAGGAGACAAGTGAAGACTGAAGAAGAAACAACTGAAGACCTCTGAAGGACACTTGAGGAGCTACAATCCTTGAAGAATGAAAGCAAAGGACACGAACTGAACTTCACATTCCCTATGGCCTTTTTCCGTTTGGAAATTTTCCATTCATGCTGGAAAAAAACAAAAACAAAAACAAAAACAAACAAAACAAAACAAAACTAAGGCCAAACATAACCTGTCAGTATCACAAGTTCAAGACTACCAAATCAACTGACTGGTGCTTGAAGGCAGAAATTGCAGATAGGAAGAAATCTCAGAGAGGTAAATCTAAAAATCTATGTACAAATGCCCTTTATGTCATTGAATGTCTCCCCTGCTGTGCACAGGAAGGGACCCCAAGAAATCTTGCATAAAATAGTGGTTAAAAGGATAACATGCTCAGTTGAGCATTCATTTCAGGAGCTTTACTCCCCATAAATCTGACAAACTTAGTTTATTTAAAAATTCCTTCAAAACACAGCTTATCCAAAATGGTACAAGAAGAAAAAGTTATAAATGATCTTATCCATGAAGAAAATTTAATCCAAAATCAAAAACATTCCCCCCAAAAGAACTTTAGACTCAGAAGAGTTTTTAGGGTAAATGTTCCTCAACATTTGAGAAAAATAAAATATTAATATTATAAAAATTATTCAAGAGAAGAATTTCTTTCATAATCTTGGTACTAAAATCTAATAAGTACAAGAACAAAAATTAGAAGGCCAATATCAATAAAAATAGATTCAAAAGTCCTAAACAAAACATAAGCAACTCCACTTCAATGATATATAAAGCATGCTCACACATCTACAGTTAACTGATTTACAATAAATAACTAATAACAAATAGCTAATGTAATCCAATGGTGTCCAGATACCTTTTCAATACATAATTCTTGATTAATTAGGCATCTGAATGGAAATAATGGACTCTGACCCAAAATGAGATATCATACACAAAAAATAATTTGGGATGAATTATAAGCTTAAATGTGAATACTAAAATAATTAAGCATAGAGTGATTTTTGTGAACTCGATAGGCAAAATTTAAACAAGACTCAACAGGACATGTTTAGCTATAAAATTAGATATTATTAAAATTAGGTAAGTTAAGTAATTATTTTCATTAGAAGACATTACTAAGTGAAAGGCAAGCTTCAAATAGGGAAAAGATATTTATAATTCATCAATAAAAAGAAGAGTCCATATGCAAATCTTGAGTATAATTAAAAACTCTCAATCAGAAAAAAAAATCTCTTTCCCTAAATAGACAAAAAACATCAATAAGCATTTAACAAAAGATGATATTCAAATGGTCAATAAGGAAAATTAAAAGATGCTTAAGATAATTAGTCATCAGAGCAATGCATATCAAAACCACAATAAGATGCCTATATCCATTCTGGATGGCTGATTCGATATTGTAGTGATACTTGCAATTGATAAAAAGAATCTAGAGGGCTGACACATATATTTCTGATGGGAGGGTAAACTGCTACAGCTATTTTGCAAAATCACTTGCAATTATCTATTCAATATGAGTAGATGTATGTTAAATAGAAATGAGTGTTTATGTCTACTAAAAGATATATTCACATCAGCTTTCTTTGAAATAGTCAAAGAAAATGTGGTAAAGTCCATCTATAGTAGAATGGATAAATGATCTGTCATGTGCTTGTACAAAATAATACTATTACAGAGAAAATGAAAAGGAATAAAATACTGAAAAATGCTTCTGCATGAATGGATCTCACAGACCTAATGTTGCATGAAGCAAACCAAACACAAAGAATACTTACTTATGACTTAATTTATATGAAGTACCAGATTGGACTAATAAACTGGGAACCATGGTGCAAACCTATAATCCTAGAGACTTGGGAGAATGACCCAGGAGGATCACAAATCAGAGGCAGCCTATGCAACTTACCAAGAACTTGACTCAAAATAAAAAATACAAAAGAGGCTGGAGGTAGAGCTGAGTGGTAGAGCACTTGCCTAGCATACACGAGGTCCTAGGTTCAACTGCCTAGTACAGAAGGGAAAAAGATTGGAACAATACATAATGATAGTGGTATGAATAATGATTATCTATGAAATGAATATTGACTAGGATAGGGAAAGAAGGAGTCTTCTGAGGTGCCAAACGCATTCAATATACTAACTCCCAATATACATATGTAACATTTATTGAGTTATACACTTAAGATTGGTGAACTTTACTATATTTAAACTATATATAATTTTAATTAAAAGAAATATCAATAAGCAAATATATTGAAATATTTCTAAATATGATGGACAAACATTGATAATATTTAATAATAATAATGATAAAAAGCATGTGACAGTTGAGGTAAGAATTAGAATTAAAGTACTGGCAACCAATATTATTGAACTTAAATATGCTAAGTCAAATCTGTTATAAAACTAGCCAATATGTTAAAAGCTAAGAATGCTATCAATATGTTAAATGTGTAATAAAATTATAGTATTCTTACATGACTGAATTTAGAACTTCTAATTTCCCAATAATAAGAAGAAAAAGATGAGGAAACAAATAAGGAAGAAAAGGGTTGGACAGGTATGAAAAAGATAAAAAAAGCAAGAAAATTAAAAAGCAAATAGGAGGGTAAAAATTTAATTAGATCACTAATTATAATAAATATCAGTGGACTAGGTTATTCAGTGAAAAGTTATCCATTATCAAATATATATTAAAATAGTATAACTGTGTTAAATATACAGTCCAATCTAATATATCCTCAGATATATTTACTACATATCTGAGAGGTATGTAGTACGGTTAGATAAGTTTACTACATATGTATTTAAAGCAAAGATTCAAAGTCAGATTCAAAGATTCAAAGATTTAAAGTCAGAAGATGAAAAACAGATATATGAGGCAAACACTAATCAAAAACATCTATCTTATATCTGTATAAATTAAGATTTTAAAACAGAAAATATTACTTCTTGTTGTTGTTAAGTGCCCTCGAGTCGGTATCCAACTCATAGTGACCCTCTGAAACACTATTGTCAGGGCTTCCTGCTATTCATAGGGTTTTCAATGGCGGATTGAGTTTTGGGAGTAGGTTGCCAGGTCTGTCTCCCAAGCATATAGCACCTGGTGCTCCCAGGTGGTCTCCCATCCAAGTACTAACCAGGCCCGACCCTGCTTAGCTTCTGAGATCTGACGGGATCAGATGCCACAGGGCTATGGCTGCAGGCAAAAATATTAATAGGTATCCCTAATGTAAGATTCCTACATTACAACATATGTGATTTACTGCCTCAAAATATATCTATATTCGTTATCTATCATATATCTATCTATCTATCCATAGATATCTACAATGAGAAGTTGTCAAATAAATCATGCTAGCGATTTTTTTTTTTTTTTGCAGTACTTGAATGTTGAACCTAGGGTCTTGCACATACTTTGCAAGTGCTCTACTACTCAGCTGCATCCCCCAGCCCATTTTTTATTTTTTATCTTGAGACAATGTCTTGCTCAGTTACACTGGCCGCCTCTGGCCTCGAACCTGTGAACCAGAGATCCTCCTGTCTCCGCTTCCTAAATCACTGGGATTACAGGTTCAAGCCACCACATCAAGTTGATAGTGAAAAATTTTTAACATCTATTTCTGTAAATGGTAATACAGCCAATAAAATATTCGTAAGGATATGTTAGATTCAACTGCATAACTAACACACAGTATTTTAAAGGTGGATGGAGAACATTATACAATTAGAGACTACACATTCCTTTCAAACACAAAGAAAATTGATTAAATTATAAAACTAGCTTCAAAATATGCAAAGGAATTGGTATCTGAAACAACTGGTACATTCTCTAACTACAATATAAATTAGTTAGGCTACACTTAATACCAAATAATAACAGAAACTTCATGTAAACAATTGGAAAGTAAAATACACATTTCTAATGAATTCATGTTTCAAATAAGAGACAGCGATGTTAATTATAAACACTTAGCACTGCATAATCAAAACTATTCATGTCAAAACTTGTGGAATTTAGCTGAAAAGTAGTGATAGAATGTTAAAGCTTTAAAAGCTTATGTAAGAAGAAAAGCTCAAAAGTGATGATCTAAGTATATAATTTGAGCTTAAAAATAACAAAAAATACAAAGAAAGGTAGAAGTAATAAAACAAGTAAAAACCAATGGAAAAAAGGCATAAAGAATGTGTATGTGTGTGCGTGTGTGTATAAAAGAGCTAAGAAACCAAATTAAGCTCTAGCAAAATTAATTAAAAGAAAAAAGCAAGAAAATGTCCACATATTAGTAAGGAAAAGGGGTCATAACAGTAGCTGATAGATTTAAGCAGATAATGAGAAGATATTATGAATAGTTTTATTAAATTTGAATACACACACACACACACACACACACACATATATCACATGAACATATACATACACAATTTACCAAAATGGACCCCATAAGAAAACCTAAATAGTTTTATCATCAATAAAGTAACTGAAACAAAAAGTTTAACATCTCCTAAACTCTCAGGCCTAGAAGGTTTTGCAGGTAATTTGAGGAAATATTTAGGGGCCAAATAATAAGTTCAACCTGGCATGAATTTTCCCATGAAATATCAAAAGGAAGAATACTACCCATATTATTTTTTGATGAGACCAATACCAGGTAATGACAGTAGGAAAGGATAATTACAAGTCAATATCAACTCACACAGTTAGATACAAATATACATAATAATGTTTGTCTTTATATCTATATTACATATAAAGGTTATTACATATATGCCAGACAGGGTTCATTCTGGGAATACACACTTGTTTAATATTAGAACTTAAATATTATATTTTACCACATAAGTATATTTAAAGGAAAAAAATCATGTGATACTTTCAGCAATTACTAAAGAAACATCCACTCATGACAAAGTGCTCACTGAGAGAAGAAATAAGGATCTTTATGATGTGGAAGGCATTATTTAAAAAATAACTCTAGCAAATGCCATGTTTAAATTCAATATGGTGAAATATTTCTCTTTATTGTCTTAAATACAAAACAAGATAGTTTCTCTTCTTTTAGTCAGCATTCTACTAGAGATGCTAACTAATGCAATAAGACAGGAAAAAGAAGATAAAGGGATAAGAATTGGAAAGGAAGAAATAGAATTGTCATTATTTTCAGATGATAATGATTGCCTATGTAGCAAATCTGAAAGAATCTACAGGTAAATAGAATTATTAATTTTATCAAATTTGGTTGACAAGTAATCAATGTTTAAAAAGATTACTATATACTATGTTTAAATTGGATTACTATATACTAGCAATTATAAGCTACAAAATATAACTTTTATAAGAGAAAACAAATAGCAGTAAAAATAAAGGTACTTTAAAATAAATTTAATAAATAGCAAGCAAATAATAAGCAAAAGGAAAATAACGAAAGACAGTATAAAATATTAAAGATAACCTAAATAAATAGCGTCATATACCAAGTTCACAAATGGAAAATATTTTAAAGAGGTCATTTTTCTCTCAACTGACATATTAGGTGCCATATTTGACTATGCCCCCAAAACCATGTGCTAGAAATTTAATCTCCAGTGCAACAGCATTGAGTGGGTCCTAGTGAAAGGTGGAGATTACCTTGAAGGTGGAGTGAGTGAATTAATGCCATCACTGTGAGAGTAGCTTCATAATAAAAGAGAGAGTTCAGGCACTGTTTACTTCTTTATTCTGTTTTTGCCCTTCTGCCTTGAGATGAAGAGGCAATCATGCTCTGCGAAATCCTAGCCCTCCAGGTGTTGGACTTCTCACACTCCAGAAAGTAAGCCAGTAAATTTCCATTAATTACAAACTACCCTGTCTCAGGTATTCTATTACAACATCATAAATTGAGAGTGTGACCTAGAGTTAATAGAATGTCAACCAAAATCTTAATAGGTTGGTTTATTTGCTTGTTTTTCATTTGGAAGAATTTGAAAAGTTTATTTAAATATTTATATGGAAGGCCAAAGATCCAAGAATTTGACTCATGAAGAAGAAAAAAACACATGAAAAATAATTTTCCTACCAGATTTCAGGACTTACTATAAAACTACAGAAGTTAGTAATTAATTAATGTTGTTCCAGAGTTAGGCAGATATTAAGAGTAGGGAGCTTAACCAAATTCATGCATATATGGAAACTGGGTTCTGGTCACCAGTGCTGTAACAATTGATTATCCATATGGAACAAGCAACATAAAAATCAATTTCTAGGTGGATTGAGACCAATTGGCAAGTGCACAATTATTAGAAACCATTAAAAGATAATATAATTAAATTAATTTATCATCTTGAAGAAACAATTCTCAACCAACACAAGCTATAAAGTACTAGTAACTTGAAATTAAAATTCAAAACTTATGTTCATTGAGAGAGACAGAGATTGAAAAACTCAGAAACAAACTGGAAGCATATATTTGCAGCATAGACAGCTAACAAAAGATTGATTAGTACTCAGACTATAGAAAGAAAGCACTCCCACGAGTCAAGGAGAAAAAGACAAATAAATGAAAATGAGTACAAAATAAGAATCAGAAATTCTCAGATGGAAAACACAATACTTGACCACCACATAAAAAAGACAGGCAGACTCATTAGTTATATGAAAATGCTAATTAAAATCACAGTGGAACGCTATTTCATACCTTCCAGACTGACTGAAAATGAAATTTCACAAGACCAAGCTTTAACAAATATTTGAAGCACCAAGAACTCTCATCCCTTGCTGGGAGGGAACACAAACTGGTTTAACACTTTGTTTGTTTTGAGATACAGTATGGCTGTGTAGCTCAGACTGTCCTAGAACTCACTGGGTAGACCAGGCTACCCTTGAACCCTTCTGCCCTTGAATCCTTCTGCCTCGCTTTCAAGTGCTGGGATTACAGGGGTGCACTACCATGTACGCTTTGGAAACATCTTGGAAATAAGGTTAACTATACACAAATATTATAACCCAGAAATTCTACTCAAAGATGTACACTCTAGGGAGCCCCGCCCCCACCCCCCGCCCATGTATATGTGAATGGCAGTGGACAGCTTTGTTTGTTAGAACTATCTGCAGTAAGGAACCTTTAAAATGACCCCTGGTAGTCTCAGCCTCCAGGTATTCATGTCTTTGTGAAATCCCTTCTTCCTGAGTGTGGGCTGGGTCTAGCACCTCTAATGAACAGAAAATGCAAAAATGGTGGGATATCATTTTTGAGATTAGATGACAAAAACAATCTGTTTTTTTCTGCCTTTCTTTCTGGGAGCCTTCATTCTGGGGGAAACCAAGCTGTCACTATCGTGGCTAGACCCTTCAGAGGCCCATGTGGCAATGAATTTTGTCCAGGCAAAGTCAGGGAGGCCCAAAAGCCTGTGACAGCTCTATGAGTCAGTGTGGAAGAGGTCTCCAACCCTCACACTAGCTTTAGTTGACTAAAGCTGAGGGCTGAGCCAGTCTCTTGATTCCTTGACTTCATCCCCAAGAACCTTGACTCAGAGACTCCCGGCTAGATGATAAGGGTTGTTTTGTTTGGTTTGTGGTTATTTTGGCTCTAAAGTGCTTGACGTTGGGGTGATTTATCCATAGCTATGGAGAACTAATATATTTCCTAAACCAGAAACAATCCAAATGTCCATCACAGTACAATGAGTAAATCACATTATATTAAACCATAAACATTATATTAAGCCATGAAAATGAAAGAAGCAAAGACAAGGATGAATCTCAAAAATTTAGGAATATGTACAGGATAATATTCACAATATGACAGTAAAAATTAGAGAAAACCAACACATACACACATACACACGTTTTTGGAATACACACACACAAAAGCAAAAGTGTAAATAAAAGTAAAGGAATGATTAAAACAAAAATCGTGACATGTGTCCTTTCTCAGGGAGGAAAGAAGATGGGCTCCCCCATGACATCTAAGGTACTGCAATCCCTTATTTCTTAACCTACAATATTGTCAGGAATTTATTTCATTATCCTTTTAGACCACTCTTAGATGTTGTATATTCTTTTTATTTGTAAGTTTTGTTGTTGTTTTTTAAGCAAAGCAAAAAGGAAAGCAACGTATTGAAATGCAGTCTATCCACCAATAGTTTGGAGGAGGAAAGGATGTGCAGATGTTTGGCTGAGCAGCCTGGAGACAGAGACATTGTGTTCTTTATGTCTAGTTAGGGCTGTATTTCTTCCAAATTTCCATGATTATCCAATTGGCAAAGGTCTTCTTTCTCCTATACTGTCCTTAAGGCCTGCTCCCTCCCTGCCCGGCAAGTGGGGCCAACTCAGGGGCCGGCTGGGGGCTGTTTATCTGGGATCTGTATCACCCAGCACTTGCTCCTTCAGGCCAAATATTTTCCAGACTGACATTCTCCCAGATCCCCGCACCCACTGTGGCACCACCTTGGCGCCCCTCCCTCCGCAGGCACAAACACTCTCAGAGCCCTAGGGCGCATAGACCCCTGCGGGGACTAGGGCTTTGGCCTGGGGGGAAAGAGGGCTAGCGGGAGGCAGGGCACCCTGAAAGAATTCAACAGCAAGCCTCCAGCAGGTGAGGTAACCGCTCCATGGTTCTTTGGATCGAATCCCCATGGCTCCCTGCGGAGCGCAAACCAAACCAAAGCAAGCAGGGCGTCATCCGCCTCCTGGCAAGCAGAGGGTTATAACAATGCGGCGACAATGAAACAGACGGGGGGCTGCAGAGGAAAAGCAGAAAAGGACCCAGAGCAAGGAAGGAAGCCCTCTGCGGAACCTCGCGGCCCCCCTCGGGCAGGCACACAGCCCGCACCGCTCCCCACCCGCTCCCTGGACATTCGCATCCCATCCCTCTGCCCGGCCCGAGCGGCCCGCCCCCTGGGCTGTGGCCTTTGTCCCCGCAGGCCTCTCCTGGTCCAGACGCTATCGCTGACCCCCACTCACCCTTTGCCCCTCTGTTCCCCGCGGCGTGGGTTCAGGGCAGAAAGGCCCAGCGCGGAGCGGCAGCGGCGGTTCCCAAGGGGAGCGAGGCGCTCAGCCTGCAAGGGACTGGGCGCGGGCGCTGGGCTGGGGGACGTGGAAAGTCGCAGTCCGGGGAGGGGGAGCGGAAAGGGGGCTGACTCCGGGAGCCGATTGGTGGCTGCGGAATGTGGGAGGAGGAGCTGAGCCGCCGCCCCCAGACTGCAGAAGCCCCGCTTTGTGTCAGTTTCTACAGGGCTTCAAATCCGGGGTGGAGGGTCACTGTAGCTGCCTCCCTTCAGAGTACAACCGGGCAGGGCAATTTGTTGAAAAGAAAATAAAAAAATCCATGACACTGTGAACAAATAGTGTCCATAAATAATGATGGATTTTCGTATAATGTAGTATACAAAAATGTTTGCTGTTGTTAGATGCCCTAGAGTCGGGCTCAACTCACAGCGACCCTCACAGGGTTTTCAATGGCTGACTGTTTGCGGGATTGTTTCAGAAGTGTGTTGCTATGTCCTTCTCCCGTTTTTTTTAGGCTGCTGGGGATCCAAACCAGAGTCTTAGAGAGTGCTGCGCGGCACTCTACCAATTTAGCTAAACCCCAGCCTCTACGACAATTTTTAAGACAGTGAAGTCAACAGATCCCACAAATATTTTAATTAAAAAATTAAGTTGCTATCGAGTGCAAAATATGATTACATTCCTATAAGAAAACATTGCTTTTGCCATTGTGACTTCGTAGTATAATTTGAAATCAGGTATTCTGGTGCCTCCTGCGTTGCTCTTTCTGCGCAGGATAGCTTTGGCTCTTCAGGGTCTTTCCTGTGGCCACATGAATTTTAGCGTTGTTTTTCTATTTCTGTGGAGGATGTCATTAGGATGTGATGAGGATTGCATTAAATTTGTAGATTGCTTTTGGTAATATAGCAATTTTTGTAATTTAATTATTCCCATCCACGAGGACAAGCTGTCTTTCCATCTTCTAATGTCTTCACTGTTTTTCTTCAGGGTTTTAAAGTTTTTGTTGTAGAGGTCTTTCACCTCCTTGTTTGGGAGCAGGGGCTAACAATGCAGAGGTTAGTTTTAGGTTGTCATATTTACAACCCACTGAATTGTCTTAAAATACTGCATGTTATAGGTTTAGCAATGCAGTGAGGTGTTTAAAAGGTGTAATGGGTTAAAAGCTTGGACTTTGAAACCTCCACCTGTGTTTACAAGCTGGAGAGTATACAATTTCCTATGTCTGCTATGACAAATTACCACATACTTAATGGCTTTTAACAGCACAAATTTGTCAGTTTTGTACATCAGAAGTTTGACACAGGTCTGACCGGGTTATTTAAGATGCAAACACAGCTGTATTCCTTTCTGGAGGATGGAGGAGAGAATTCCCCTTCCTCTGCAACTCCGCCTTTTAGAGGCCACCCCCAACTCCTTGGTTTGGTTTCCTTTCCTCTCTCTTGAAAGCTGGCTGTCTCTACCCCCCCCCCCAGCTTCTGGGTCACAGGTCCTCTGAGCCTTCTGTAGCCCTCTATTACTTAGAAGGATGCTTGCATCCATTACATTGGGCCCATCCTTGTTTCTGCCCACCACAGAGAGTTTGTTAGCTTCCACCTCCATGTCCTCATCTGTGACACTGAGGCTGGCCATCATCTCTACCTTACAGGACTGGGATGAGGATTAAATGAGTTGATACAGGCAAGGCATGTAAGCAGTCCCTGGCATGCGCAAATGCTGTGTGAATGTCCGCTGTGAACCCAGAGAAACACAGATTCTTCTGGGCCTCTTTCATGAGTCTCTGTATCCCACAGTCACAGCCAGTAAGACCTCCTCCTGCACTATGCCAAGGGGCAAAGTTGGCAACCGCCCCCCCCCTTGGAGGGCTGGCACCTCTCAATAGTAAACCCTTCCCACGGCCTCTGCACCATTGTGACCTGAGCCCCTTCTTTCTGCCTTGGATCCAACAAGTCTCCCCACCTCAATTTCAAGTCCTGCTTCCTTTGCAACGCTCACTTCCCCTAGGCTGTTCTGTTCGTCTTCTTTCTACAATGTTGCTCATGTTCCTCCCCCAGATATCTTAGTTCATCACAGGTAGAAAGGTAGCGGGTGCAAGATGTTACCAACAGAACACTTGCCCTATCTTCTTACTATCACTTACTAGCCACTTACACGTTGCTGCTTTTCAGAATTGTAGCACCCGTGTGTGAGAAAGATCATCCTGAACTCTCAGGGGCTGTCAGGACTGAGCTTGAAGCCTGGCTCAAGTTCTCTTCTCCCCTCCTTTCCTCCTGGGCCCAGAGCCAGTTGGCAAAGAGCCTGTGGGTGATGTTAGGGGAGGCGTGGAGAGGCCCGGGAGTGGGCAGTGGAGAAGGAGAGGAGCTGCAGAGAAGCTGGACAGGACAGTGTGGTCCGCATGTGCTCACTTCTGGCTGGGGATGTTTAGTCACTGCGCTAGCACTGTCTCCTCCAAGCCCCCCTAACACACACACACACACACACACACACACACACACACACACACACACACACACACACACAGGCAAAGGGGGGGGGGGAGAGACCTCTGGTGCACCCAGTGATCTCAGAGATGTTGTATTGAAAGGACATTGGCATCTGAATTTTAGAGCCCTGCACCATCTCTGGCTGTGCGAACCCTTTCTGCTGCCTTCATTTTATCATTCTTTTCTCCATAAATGAGGAGACTGGATGATACATTTTAGCTCTGAAACCCTGCAGTGGATTGCACAGCAAAAACAGCATCAACTAAAAATGGCGGGCGGTGTGTGTGTGTGTGTGTGTGTGTGTGTGTGTGTGTGTATCTGCTTGAGGACAGAGGGGTGGGCAGGCATGTATCCTGCTGGCTGTCATCTTCTGAGAGGAGGAGGGGTATGCCAAGAGAGAAATGCAGCTGTCTTGGCAGAGAGAATGGGAGAGAGGGGGAGCAAGGAGTGCTCCCAGGCAAGGAACACTGGTCTCTTGGAAACTTGGCAATCCCCAAACACCCACCTGCCTCCGCAGGTCCCTTGTGACATCCCATTCCACTGCACAAACACACCAGACACATGCTTTTTCTCTCATGATGGTGGTCAGAAACCAGCAGCCTTCTGTGTGGGAAGCCAGGCTAAGTCACTTCCAGTAACCTCTGAGAATCAAGCTCCTTCCAGCAGAGAGACTCTGTAGCCTGGGTGTTCTCAGACCAGGTTACAGGATCTTTCTAAGGGAGATTAGACTTGCAGGGAGTGAGAAAAGGATCCACAGCTTCGAGAGGCAAAGGGTAAAGGTGGCAAAGGAGATGGGAGTCAGGGTTGTCCCTCTGATCCCCTTTTTGTGATAGATTGGGATGCCAGGGGCTCTGGGTTCAGTGACCTAAGATAGATGTACTTCTTAGAATGCTGCTGTGATATGGATGATGGGATGGGAAAGCGAGATAGACACACAGACACACATGGATTCAGAGACCTATCTGATGACTTCCTCCTAGCCAGATTGGAAGCTGGAAGGTGGATGGAGAGGGCTGGTGCTGAATTCTAGAACTTGCCTTTGGTGCCTTTGGTGCAGGCCTAACTTGCGTGGCCTGCAAATCTCAAATTTTTAGTTTGTAGTCGTGTCTATAGTTTAGGAAGTCGAAGTGAAGTGTTTAAAAGGTGAGTGGGTTAAAAGCTTGGACTTTGAAACTTCCACCTCCTCTATTTACAAGCTGTCTAGACTGTCTAGAAAATATGGTAAGCCACATACTAAATGTGGGGCTATGCATTTTCCATCCTCCCTCCTAGCACTCAGTCAGGTAGCTAGGAGTTCTACGTCCTCACCTCATTTACTTTGCCAATGCAGAAATCAAAGTGTCAGGGCAACTTCATAGGTGTGTGACAGCTGTAGTCATACAGGGCATAACATTCAGGGGGCCTCAGACTCAGGAGGCCCCAGGCTCCATATCCCCCACACTCAGGACATCCCATGGTCAGGAGGTCCTACACTCAGTTTAATGCTCTGCTAATGCCATTTTCTCCCTACGGAGAAGGACCCAGGAGCCCACTCATGAAACGATTAGTCAATGAAAACCCTATGAATAGCATAGAAGCACTGTCAAATATAACGCCAGAAAATGAGCCCCTCAGGCTGGAAGTTGTTCAAATGACTGGGGAAGAGCTGCCTCCTCAAGGAAGAGTCGACCTTAATGATGGGAATGGAATAAAGCCTCTGGGACCTCCGTTTGCTGATGTGGCACATCCCAAAATGAGAAGAAACATAGTCACTGCAACAATAGGCTCAAACATAAAAAATATCATGTGCATTGCACAGTGCTGGGCACTGTTTCATTCTGAGATACATAGGCTCGCTATGATTTGCGCCTGACTGGATGGCACCTAACAACAACAATGGCACACTGAAAATTCTTAATAGATTTTGAAGAAAAGGCTCCACCTTTTCATTTTGCTACAGGCTCCCAAATTATGTAGTGGTTCTTGCCTGAAGAAGTCAGATCTTAATAAAACCCAGAGCCACTGCATAGGAGCAAAGACAGTGAAGTAAGAGAGGAGGACCTTAGAAATCAAGTAAAGCAGAGAGGAGAGAACCCAGAGAGGAAGAATGAGGTTTTCAGACCCCAGAAGAATCATGATGAGGCTGACTGATGCATGTCTTCTGGTACCCCAAAGAGCTGGCCAGACCTCAGAAGGGATGACCCAGACCCTGATAATGACTATGTAGGATTTTTCTGTTAACTCAGTGGGATAGCATCTCAGTGTCAAAATTCAGTCAATTTAATAAAAACAAAATCATTTTTGTTTTACTTATCTGAAGTTTTCAAATGAGAGTGATATATACTACATAAGCAAGCAGAAAGATTTTTTTCCCAAAATTTGTCTACAACAGAGGTCATAAACAAGCAGCCCACAAGATAGGCTTGGTGCCGAGAGGTGAGTTTAGGGGTCCCCTATAGTAGTTTAAATCTTTTTAATTTCCAACATTTAAGAAATCAGGAGGCTTGCCAAGTGTAGTGGCATGTCATTGTAATCTCAGCTACTCAGGAAGCTGAGGTAGGAGGAGCACAAGTTTGAGGCCAGAGGGAGCCTGTACAACTTAGTAAGACCCCGTCTCAAGATAAAAGAATAAAAAATGGGTAAGGGTGCAGCCCAGTGGCAGAGCACATGTGAAGTATGTGCTTGGCCCTGGGTTTAAACTCAAGTCCTGCAAAAGAAAAAAAAAAAAGCAAACAAAACAAAAACAAATAAAAACAAAAACAAAGAAGAAAAAGAAAAAGGAAAAAAAAAAAAAGAACAGCCATCAGGAGTTTTTACCTAGGGATCCAAACTCCAAGCTTCTCTTTTCTCGAGTCATCTGAAAATGGCGCACAGAAGTTCTGCATTGTCATGGCACAACAATCAAAGGTGTACTTTAGAAGACTTTTCTGTTACACTCTGCACAACACCAGGCCTGCCTCATTCACTTATGCTTCTGCCTGACCTTTGTAGGCATTTAGATTTGAAATCAAGTCCCAAGTGTTTCACGACATGATGTCCCCCTGAGTGAGGGAAAGGCAGTTCCTGCAGTGTGGCAACTTGAGTTGGGAGAGTGAAGGCAGAGTCACAGGGACACCTCACAGGCCTTTGGAAACTGCCTGAAAGACAAGTTTCAAGGGTGGATGACGCACTGTGTCAAAGGGCCTTGGGCCTTTCACGTTAGAGGTCCTCCTTGGCAGATTCACCAGACAGTCTTGCATTCTGGGAGTGGCAGAGCAGCACAAATTGTTCAACTGGATCCTGTGCAACACTTAGATTAGTGAATGCTTCTGGGTGGTGAACAAGGCCTATGCCTCCCACAGCGAGAGGGATGGGTTTCTAGTGAGAAGTCTCCCACTAAGCTCAAGGGCATTGCTATATCCTACTTTTTCTTCTTCTTTATTTTGGGGGGGAGGGCAGAAATGAAACTTTTTTTTATTAATACCTGTCTCATAGACTTAACAAGGGCTTTCAGATAAAACTGACTTTGGGAAACCAGTTGGACCAAGAGGTAAAGTGAGGCATGTTATTCTCTCCCCCTTGATGCCATGTCCTTAATCCCTTAACAATCAGCCATTGAAAACCCTTTGAGGGTCTCTATGCATTGGACCTGATTGGATGGCACCTAACAACAAGAAAAGAAGCTCAAGGGCACTTGACATTGGCATTTGGCATTCAGAAGTACACACAGCAATGGTGCCTGATGTCATTCAGATGAGGAAAATAGCGTGTTTGCTCTTTTTAGGGGTTGGCTTCATTGGCTCCATAACTCTTGTGATGGTTGATATCACGCATCAACTTGACTGGGCCATGTAGTGCCTAGACATTTGGACAGACATAATTCTGTGTGCTTCTCTGAGGGTGTTTTTGGATGACAGCAGATTGCCCTCCCTCAGGATGGCCTGGAAGGAACAGAAAGGCTGACTCTCCCGTGAGTAAGAGAATCCTTCATGTCCGACTGCCTTCTAATTGTGGCATCAGCTTTTGTCCTGCCTTTGGCATGTGAACTAGTACCGCACCATCAATCCTTTCTGGTCCTCTGGCCCTTGGACTCCAATTGGAATTAAATGATTGTCTCTTCTGGGTCTCCAGCTTGATGGCTCACCCTGAAGATCTTGGGATTTGCCAGCTCCCCATAATTGTTGTTGTTGTTGTTGTTAGGTGCCGTCGAGTCGGTATCCAACTCATAGCGACCCTCATAGGGTTTTCAATGGCATACTGTTTCGGGATTGCCTTGGGAGTGGATTGCCAGGCCCTTCTCCCATTTTTGCAGTGCTGGGACCTCAGAGACTGGGGACCTCAGAGACTGCAGTGCAGCACTCTACCAACTGAGCTAAATCCCAGCCCTGCTCCCCATAATTATGTGAGCCAATTCCTATGATCACTCTCTTTATATATAGATATAGAGGTGACAGTGGATGGCAGGCAGGAAGAAAGGAGATAATAGGGCCCTCTGCAGCCACCCACTTCCAGGCATCTTTTGAATCGTGACTATCAACATGAGCTTGCTCTGATACAAAATGATCAGTACCTTCCTGACAAATACCATCCTTTGTAAATAGCACGGTTGCTAGGAGACAAGACTTTCTTACAAATGATCTGGTTTGTAACCTAGAGCACCTTTACAAATGATCCTTTCTGTAACTAGTAACTCACTTGACATACGATAACAATGGGTAGGGTACAGGTGCCCCATATATGGGCTAGGAAGGTGGAGTATCACTTGAGCCAGAACCTCTCCTGCGATTAACAGGTAAGCCTGTTCTGCAACTGAGGAAGACCAACTTCAGCCAAGGGTGAGAGAGATCTGGCACACTTGAAGCAAGCTCAAAAAGAGGGGAGGACTATCTATCCCCTTAACGAGATGTGGGTCTTGCTTTTCAGACTGGCTAAGTAAAACCAAAACAGCATTTACTCTGTGGCTAATTATTCACCACTGCAGAGGCAAGATTCTCTGAGTACTCTGTGCAGTGGCTCATGAATTTTTAACCTCCTTTCTGGCCTTATTAAAGGGAAGAGGTCCTTAGTGATGCAGTCATCCTGTGTCCACAAGCTGTGTCCACAAGCTTCCAAAACCACGGGTTTCAATGTGGCTTGAAATTATTTGGGAGGGAAATGCATCTGTTCCTAACATGTAGAGACTTTTTTCCTTGTCATTTTCCCTACACAAGGCTACCTAACAACTTACATAATATTTACATTGTATTACATATTTTAACTAATCTACAGATGATTTAAATTATACAAGAGGATGTGTGTAGGTAATATGCAAATACTATTCCATTTTATCAAAGGGAATTAGAGATCTGTAGATTTTGGAGTCCATGGGGTCTTTGAGCTAATCCTCCGCTGATGCTCAGGGATGACTGTATCTGATTTTGGTTCCTGTAAATCTTTTAGGTGGCTCTTTTCTGGCCTCAAGTATTTTACAAAGACTTATAATAGCCAAAACTCACTTGAAAAGGATTTACAAATCAGGAGGATTTTTTCTGAATGCTTTTTAGATGTCCTATAAAGTTATGGGAAAGTGCAGTGCTTCTAAAAGATCCAGATATAAACATAACCTATACATATGTGGGCAATACATTTCCAACCAAGTTTACAAGGCAATTAAATGGTAAAAGGAAAATATTTTGAAAAAATAGTTATATCTTATAACACAAATAATAAATAATTTGAAATTTGTTGATAGATTTAAATGTAAAGCTAAACACTTTTGTAAGAAAACATGGGAGGATATTTTTAAGATCTTGTGGTAGACAACAACCTTTTGGAGAGGATGTGTGAAGTGCATTAGAGAAGAGAAATGATTAATCTGACATCCCTCAAGATTGGCAAAACTTCTGTTTATTGAAAGACACTATTAAGAAAAAGAATTATCAAGTTATAGTGGGAGAAAAATATTTTCTATATTTGTATGTATATATTTATATCTATCTACCTTTTTGTGACAACTGAATATAGATATATCCAAAAAATATAACCCTAACAAATCCATGCAAAAGAAAACAAAATTAATAAAAACTAAGAAAGTTTAAGGAGACGTTTTATGAGAGCAGATATCAAACTGACCAAGAAGCACACCAAGAAAGAAAGATATTTAACATCCTTAGTCATCTATGAAATACAAATTAACATCACAACAAGGCACAATTTCCACTAATGAGAATTGGTAATACAAAAAGATTGATAATATTAACATTGGTGTTTGCACGTATGTGGGACTACTGTAACTTCTGCATACTTCTGGCATGGGTATACAATGGTACAGCCCTATTGTAATATAGTTAAGCAAATTTTCGTAAACCAATTCATATCCCTATGTCTATATGTATATTTGTATACACACAGATAACATATATCTGTTCTAAAGCCCAGCAATTCCACACTTAATATTCACCCACAGGAAATGAAAGGACATGTCTAAATGTCTACATACTGTCAGGCTGAAATGAAAAATATTTGCAGCTACTTTCTTTATATGTTTACACTGCCATCAATAGGAAATGGATAAATAATGTGTGGAATGTTCTTAGGATAAAATACAATGTGATGGTTGAAAAAGAACAAATTACTGATACAACAATATGAGACTATCCAGTGCAAAGGTCCTGAAGTGGAAGAGTGCTAACCACAACCAAGAAAAACAAGAGGCTGAAGAGGAGAAGGAAGATAGTGAGAAATGAGGTGAAGCCCCTAGAGTCACAGAAGTGTGGGCAGAACCATCCAAGATAAAAGGCAGGAGCTCAAGTAGAGGATTTGCTGATGAACTTCAGAATAATGCATAATTAATATTAATGTCTCTTGTAAATAGATTTCAAATTCATTCACTTCTCTCCATCCCACTACCTTACCTTAGTCCAATTAACTGATATTTCCTATGGACCATCACACCTACCTGGCTGGCCCTACATTCACTTCTAAACTCAATGATCTGTTTTCCAGCCAGGCACATATAATCATATCCTTTCTGGTCATTAGAAACTAAAAATTTTTATCCCCTTCAAATTCTGATTGAACACACTTATCCAGGCTCATCTGGCAGTACACAGCTCAGGAAAGCCTCTCACAACAGGGACTTGTGGAACCTCTACCCTGCATCAGAAATCAAGGTTTGTTTTATCTTTTAACTTCTTCACTCTCTGGCGCCCCTCCCCATATACATCAAATTACTGCTTATATTTCCAAAGTCAGATCACAGGTCCAGTTTTCAAGAAAAGCGTCACTAACACCCATCACATGGATATTGAGTTTGTATATTCTGATATTTAATTGAATTGTCTATAATTGTGGTAGATGATTAATATAAGGTATGCATATACAATGTGATAAAAATATGATGAATGTTTAAATTAAAAATTAGCATAGTAAATGACACATTACCATTAATCTCCCTCAAAATACTTCCCTGGCTTCCATTATCCTATTGCTCTTGCCACTTTTGGAAGCAGTTCTGGAAGTCCTCTTCCATGAGTATCTTCAGGTTCATCCTCCATCGTGACAATGCTCCATGTCATACATTTCTTTTGCTGTGGCAATTTCTGTCAAATGAAAACATAACGGTGTGTCCTCGTCCACCTTCTTCATTGCACATAGCACTGTGCAACTTCTCGCTCTTGCCCAAAGTCAAAATGGCCATGAAAAGTAAATGTTTTGAATCAACTCAGGACATCAAGGGAGACACAGTAGTGCAACTAAAGACACTCATGAAAGAAGATGTCCAGAACTGTTTCAGAAAGTGGCAAGAATGATGGGCTAAGTGAATTCGAAGCAAGGAAGAGTATTTTGTGAGGGATTAATGGCAATGTCTTTTTAAAAATTTAATCACTCGCTGTATTGATCATACCTCATACATATGCACTTTCATGTGTTTTTGTCTTAAACTTGTTGTTGTTGTTGTTGTTAGGTGCCGTGGAGTCAGTATCCGACTTATAGTGACCCTCTGTACAACAGGGGAAACACTATTGTCAGTGCTTCTCTGCTGTTCATAGGGTTTTCAATGGCAGATTGATTTTTGGAAGGGGGTTGCCTTGTCCTTCTCCCAAACTTATAGCACCTGATGTTCCCAGGTGGTCTCCCATCCAGGTACTAACCAGGCCTGACCCTGCTTAGCTTCCGAGATCTGATGGGATCAGATGCCACAGGGCTACCGCTGCAGGCTATCTTAAACTAAGGAGATAAAATTAAAACTGTTAATTTTCATATAGTATATGAAAATATGTTAAAATGTTTTGTTGAAGTATCCATACATTTAGATAGATCTGTCATAGAATTGCTATTGTGAAGAATTTGCAAAAGTCATTGGTTATGAATACTTCTGAGAAGTATTGTTTCTAAATGCCAAGGACCTCATCATCATATGGGTCAGAAAAACTCACAGGATGAAAGGAAAGGAGATATATCCCATTTCTTTAAAAAAGAAATCGGAAGGAACGCCCCAGGTCTTTAGGACCAGAAAGAACTGGATGGGCATGTTAATGTTTATAGGAATGACAGGGCTCCACAAAACGTGAGAAGTTTCCTTTCGGGGTTTAGGAGGATAGGGTGAAAAGACTGAGAAGATAAAGAGAGAGTGAGAGGTGCTGAGGATCTTTCCAGAAAATAAAGGCAGCTGGAAAGGCAAATACAATTTATTTTTTAAAATATGGTCTACGTGCTCACACTAGGAGGATTAACTGGCAGTGACAGAGGATTGGCTTTCAAAACTGTCCAGAGAAGCAATTGCCTGCAGCCTTGAAGTCCTTGACGTGCTTATCTGTGATGACTCATCCTTCTGCAGAGCAAAGCTGATGAAAATCAGCGTATCAGAATGAGCTGATACGGATGCTTGGAATTTTCAAGAGCTAGTTTTCACAATCCTGATTTGAAGGTCTCTTCCATGTGGCTATAGCTGGGCCAAGGTTTTAAAAGAAAAATCAGATGGACAAACAAATAAGCAAAAATGAAACAGAAAAATTAAAAGTAAATTTAAAAAAAGCTTGTTATACCTCTGCTGTTATTTTCCAAGTTTTCCTAAATCATTGTTATTATTCAGTATTCATGATTGCAAGCAACAGATGCAAGCTTTGGCTAATTTAAGCAGAAAATACATTTACTAAGGGGTGTTGAATACCTCATATAATTTCTGAGAACTAGACTTGGGAGTTGACTAGTGTTGAAAAAAAAAGTTCAAAAATCCTTCTGCATACTTAGTTCCATGAAGACATCACTGTAGTCTCTTCTGGGCCCAAACAAGGTAGAACAACTGACACCGTTTGTGTATTGGACATTCCTAGAACTGTTTATCACTAATAACTCTGGACACTGAACTCCCTACTTCCTCCAATGCCAGCCTGCACAAATTTATTTCTGGGCAGTAACTGCCTCTTAACAATCTTGACTGTTAACTTGATTGGATTGAAGGGCACTCAAGAGACTAGTGGGAAGCACACTTGTCAGTGTATCTGAAAAGTGCTTTCCAGAGAGGATTAAATAAGGGGGGGAGGGTCCTCCCTGAATGGGGGCAGCTCCATCTCGCAGGTTGAAGGCTGGGCTAGAAAATAAAGGGAAAAAAGAGAAGGCCAACTAGCATAGGCGTGCGCTCTCTCTCTCTCTCTCTCTCTCTCTCTCTCTCTCTCTCTCTCTCTCTCTCTCCCCCCCCCCCTTCCTCTCTCTCTGCATCCTGGCCACCATGATCAGAGCTACTGTGTCCCATCACTCTTTCCTTGCCATGATGGACTGAAACCTCTGGAACCATGAGACAAATAATTCCTCCATTTAAGTGGTTTTCCTTAGCTGTTTTGTCACAGTGGTGAAAAGTTGACTAGCACATTCCCTCCCTCTATCATTCATTCTTGTGCCAAATTCTGGCAGGGAAGCACTTGAGACTGGGTCCCATACTTGTGCACCTGCTGCATGGAACACTGAGAATATTTCAACCTCTGCTAAGAGAGGATGAAAGCATAGCTGGGCAGAAAATAAAATCATGACAAGTGTTGTCTACATTTTACCCCTTTGTCTACATCAAGTCAACAATTTACTTTTTTCTCATGTTAACAACACTTTCTCTTTTAAAGGCCCTCATCTAAAAGAAGTGTCCAACTAGAATGCAGTAGCTGTCTTTGCAGAGGGTGTCAAAACACATCCCCTCTCATTTGCAAGACTCAATTTCCTATGGAGATACCATCCTTCCTTTGTTGTTGTTAGGTGCCATGAAGTCAGGTCCAAATCATAGTGACTCTATGTACAGAACAAAACACTACCGATAAGGTGCCATTCATGCAATCTTTTTGTTTGTTTGTTTGAGCCCATTGTTACAGCCACTGTGGTTCTTCTCATTTTGAGTGGTGCCTCACCAGCAAATGGAGGTCCCAGGGGCTCTACTCCATTCTTACCATTCAGGTTAACTCTACTTTGGAAAGGTAACTTTTCCCCAGTAATCCTTTGAATGCCTTTCAGCCTGGAGGTCTCATTTTCTGGCATTATATTTGACAGTGCTTCTCTGCTATTCATAAGGTTTTCAATGGCGAATTATTTCAGGAGTGGGCTGCCCAGTCCTTCTCCTTAGTCTGTCTTAGCTGAAACCTCTCCACCATGGGTATCTTTGCTGGTATCTGAGATGCCAGTGACATGGCTTTCAGCATCACAGCAACATGCAAGGCCTTATAGTATGACAAGCCAACAGACTCATGGGAGATTTCTCTTCTGGAATATCAAAATCCTGTCTGGATACTCTGTAACCATGTGCTAATTTGAAAAACATGCCATCATGAGCAAAACCAAACCAAGTAGTAAGTGAAGAAAATGAAAGAAAAACCTTATCCAAATTACAAATATATACATGGCCTAAAAATGAGGAAAGTGTGTGGAGAGGTCTTATCTTCATTTCTGTGGTTGACCATGAGGTCACAGTTTTTGGGACTTTTCTCTACTGTCCATCCTATGACCCCTTTGCTCTCATCCAGCTTTTCAGCTTGTTTGGGTTCTTCACTCCAAGGTTTATCCAAATCTTCATTCCTGGGAAAATTAAATGTTGACAGTGGGCACTGGGAGTGGAGAAACTGAACATCATGGACCTGAGAGCCTATCTCAAGATGGCATTTTCTCAGACAGTGTTAATAAATTACATTCTTGGGGGACACCTCAAGGATCCTGGCATTCTGCATTAGTAAGTGCCTATAAAAGATAAAAAAGGCTGGGATTTAGCTCAGTTGGTAGCGCACTGCGCTGCAGTCTCTGAGGTCCCGAGTTCGATTCCCAGCAACACAAAATGGGAGAAGGATGTGGCAATCCACTCCCAAGGCAATCCTGAAACAGCCAGCCATTGAAAACGCTATGAGGGTCACTATGTACCGGCTCGACGGCACCTAACAATAATGCTTCAGAGTCTTCTATAGATTCCTATTCTTTTCTTTTTGCCTGCAGCCATAGCCCTGTGGCATCTGACCCCGTCAGATCTCAGAAGCTAAGCAGGGTCGGGCCTGGTTAGTACCTGGATGGGAGACTGCCCCGGAAAACCAGAAGCTGTAGGCTTGGGAGAAGGACCTGGCAACCCCCTCCCAAAAATCAATCTGCCATTGAAAACCCTATGAACAGCAGAGAAGCACTGACAATAGTGTTTCCCCTGTTGTACAGAGGGTCGCTATGAGTCGGACACCGACTCAATGGCACCTAACAACAACAACAACATAAAAGATATTCCAGACCTATAGGAAGAACTGTTGATAAAGGAAAGAACTGTTGATAAAGGCAAAATTAGCTGAAATTCTCCCCAATAAAGCCATTAAGAGAAAACTTGCTTTTCAAAGTTGGACACTGAAGAATATTTGATTATAAAAATCTCATTGATATTTAGTAGTCCCAAAAGCATCCTTGAATACTGTTGATAATACAAGTCCTTTGGAGACACTTGAGTTTCAATGATTTCTTTTTGAATTTTAGAAATCATCTTTATGATAATTAATCATCATGGGTAGCAATGCTTGTGTATAGTTATAGAATGTTAGTGAGCAATCATGTCTTTTTGTTAATCAAAAATTTCTTGATTAGTTTTTCTCTTTTTCCTTCCTTACAAAGGTAAATAAAGGAATTTGGTGGATTCCTCATCCTAGAATGATGCATTGGAATAATCTCTGATGTGACAGGTGAAACAATGGAGAATGTTACTTTCAAATTTATCCTTTGAAACCTGGATCTCACTGTTGTTCTGGCCCTGGGAGAAATAGAACCATGTGTTTCTCACAGATTAGTACAGTTTCTCAACTTGAGTACTATTGACATTTGAACCATTTAACATTTTGTTGTGGGGATATTTTCTGTGCATTTTAAGATATTTAATGGCATCTGTAACCTCTACCCATTAGATATTCAAATGGTTTCCTGACATTTCCAGATGTCCCTGGAAGGGGACAAAATCTCAGTTGAGAACCACTCAGTAGTGCACATACATCAAAGCAACAACATAATACATTGTTTACCTATTGGTGACATACTAATTCTTCAACTGTTGTTGTTGCTAGGTGCTGTCGAGTTGTTGTCCGACTCATAGTGACCCTATGTACAGCAGACAAAACATTATTGTGGTGCTCCTCTGCTATTTATAGTGTTTTCAATGGCTCATTGTCTTTTTGGGAGTGGGTTGCCAGGTCCTCCTCCTGAGTAATGTATTTCTTGGTGAAATTTGTGGATCTCTTAAGCATTAGAATACTGTTCCCCCATTTTTTGAACAACAAAAGTAAAATGATGAGTTTTGAGAGAGTGGTTAGGAACACTTCTCATGTTAACTTTTTTGGTACGCAGTTACCCTTTGGAGAAGTCACTTTAATTAACCCTGTTTCATAAAGAGGTACCTGAGGCACAGACCGGTTAGGTAACTTTCTTAATGCCATGTTGTTAGTAGGGGATGGGGCCAAGATATCAAAAAGTAATTTTTTGGAAACATTGTTATTGTGGTTAGGTGTTGTCAAGTCGGGTCTGACTCATAGCAACCCTATGCACAATAGATGAAACACTCCCGACATTGTGCCATGCTTGGCACTCTATCAGTGCTTCTCTGCTATTCATAGGGATTCAATGGCTGATTGGTTTTGGGGAGTGGGCTGCCAGGTCCTTCTCCCTTTAAAAACATACAGCTCTCTTTTAAATTAACAATGCCAGGTAAAATTTTCCAACAAAACAAATGGTTGTATTGTAAACTATAATTCTTCTTCCTCCAGGGGAAACAGCATGTACTTCTCTTTTGACATAATTGGTAGTATACCAGAAAGACTTCTTTATATCTGCTACTTTTTAAACTTTTCAATGTGTCATGGAACTCATTTAGTACCATTATGTAGAGAACTGCCTTGTTATTTTTTATGACCAGTTTTTGATAAAATGTCAAAATGATTCATAATATAAAATTCAAAAAAATTTTACAGAAGAAAGGAAGGTCATAAATTTCTGTGTATATATGAATATAACACTCAGTTTCAACAATGATCAATTCATGGTCAATCGCTCCCTTTTCCTTCCTTCCTTCCTTCCTTCCTTCCTTCCTTCCTTCCTTCCTTTCTCCCTTCCTCCTACCCATCTTTCCTTCCTTCCTTCCTTCCTTTCTCCCTTCCTCTTACCCATCTTTCCTTCCTTCCTTCTATCCATTCTTCCTTCCTTTTTCCAGCTTTATTGAGCTATGGTTAACAAATATAAACTGTATATATTTAAGGTACAAAACATGATATTTTGTTACACATCATAAACCCACACATGTATGGCAGCTTGGCATGCTGTTGGGGCTTGCATGTTGCTGTGATTCTGAAAGCTAGGGCCACCAGTATTACAGATGCCAGCAGGATCACCCATGGTGAACAGGTTTCAGCTGAGCTTCTAGACTAAAACAGACTAGGAAAAAGGACATAGCTAACCCACTCCTGAACCAATTACTCATTGAAAACCCTAGGAAGAGCAGAGAAACACTGTCAGATGTAGTGCAGGAAAACGAGGCCCCCCAGGCTGGAAGTCATACAAAAGACGACCAGGGAAGAGTTACTCCCACAAACTAGAGTTGACCCTAATGTAGGAATGGAGTAAGTCCCAGGGACCTCTGTTTGTTGGTGTGGCATGACTCAAAAGAGAAGGAAAAATGGTAAACATCCATTAAAAATTTGAATGTGGAATGCATGTAGTATGAATCTATGAAAATTAGAATCTGTCCAAAGGGAAATGAAGTACATAAACATTGACATTCTAGGCATCAGGGAGCTAAAATGGACTGGCATGAGCCATTTTGAATCAGAGAATCCTGTGGTCTACTATGGGGGAATGATAGGTTAAAGAGAAATAGAGTTGCATTCATCATCAAAAAAGACATCTCAAGGTCTGTCCTGAAGTACAGTGTTGTCAGTGTTAGAATAATATCCATATGTCTACAAGGACAGGTGACTATACACATGGAATATAAAACATGGTATGTACAAGAACAAAATTGACTACATTTGTGGAAAAAGATGATGGAAAAGCTTAATATTAAAGTCAGAACAAAACCAGGTGCTGACTGTGGAATCAGAAAATTAAGTCTTTATATGCAGTTTCAAACTGAAACTGAAGAAAATTAGAACAAGTGTTTAGGAGCCAAGATATGACATTGAGTATATCCTCCTTGAGTTCAGAGACCACCATCAGAAAAGATTTGATGCATAAGACACTAATGCTTGAAGACCAAAAAAGTAGTTGTATGACACTAAAGACATCATTCATGAGGAAAGCAAAAGGTTATTAAAAAGACAGGAAAAAAGAAAACACCAAATTCCATGTCAAAAGAGTCTCTAAAAATTGCCCTTGGACTATGAGCAGCAAAAGTAAAAAGTATAATATAATAAGAGCTGGAGATGGAAAACCAGAAGGGAAGAACACACTCTGGTTTTCTCAAGCTTAAGGAATTGAAGAAAAAAATCCAAGCTTTGAGTGGCAATAGTGAAGGATTCTAAAGGGGAAGTATGAAATGATGCAGGAAACATCAAAAGAAGATGGAAGGAATACAGAGAGTTATTACACCAAAGAGAATTGGTGGATGACCAACCACTTCAAGAGACTGCATATGATCAGGAACCAATGGTACTAAACGATAAAGTGGAAGCTGCATTGAAGGTATTGGCAAAACACATGGCTCCAGGAATTGACAGAATACCAATAGAGACATCTCAACAAACAGATGCAGCACTGGATGTGCTAACTTGTCTATGGCAAGACATTTAGAAAATAGCTACCAGACCAACTGACTGGAAGAAATCCATGTTTCTCCCTATTCCCAAGAAAGAATATCCAATTGAATGTGGAAATTATCAAATGATATCATTAACACCACATGCAAGTAAAATTTTGCTGAAGATCATTCCAAAGGGACTGCAGCAGTATATAGACAGGGAACTGATAGAAAATCAAGCCAAGATTCAGAAGAGGTCATGGAACTAGTGACATCACTGCTGAGGTCAGAAACATATTAGCCAAAAGCAGAGAATACCAGAAAGATGTCTATGTTTTATCAACTATAAAAAGGCATTTATTTTACTGTGTGGATTATAATAATTTATGGATAACACTGCAAAGAATGGGAATCCCAGAGCACTTAATTGTTCCCATGAGAAATCTGTACATGACTGAAGAGGCAGTCATTTGAACAAAACAAGGAAACATTTCTTGATTTAAAGTCAGGAAAGGTATGTGCCAGTGTTGTATCCATTACTGTACCCTTTGAATCTCTATGCTGAGTAAATAATGCAAGAAGCTGAATGTTATGAGGAACGCAGCATCATGATTGGAGAGGGACTCACTAACCACCTGCATTGACATAATACTGCTTGCTAAATGTGAAGAACCTGCAGCCATTAGCCCTATGGCATCCGATCCCGTCAGATCTCGGAAGCTAAGCAGGGTTGGGCCTGGTTAGTACCTGGATGGGAGACCACCTGGGAACACCAGAAGCTGTACGCTTGGGAGAAGGACCTGGCAACCCCCTCCCAAAAATCAATCTGCCATTGATAAACCCTATGAACAGCAGAGAAGCACTGACAATAGTGTTTCCCCTGTTGTACAGAGGGTCACTATGAGTCGTATACTGACTTGACGGCACCTAACAACAAAATGTGAAGAGGATTTGAAACCGTTACTGATGAAGATCAAAGAACACAGCCTTCAGTATGAATTGCATCTTAGCATCAACAAGACAAAAGTCCTTGCAGTTGGGTCAGCATGCAACTTCATGATAAATGGATAAAAGATTGAGGTTGTCCCAAGATTTTGCTTTACTTGGTTGTACAATCAACACCCATGGAAGTGGCAGTCAAGAAATAGAAAGAGGCATTGCATCAGGAAGAACTGTTGCAAAAGATCTCTTTAAAATATTCAAAAGTAAAGATGTCACATTGAAGACAAAGGTGCACTTGACTCATGCCATGGTATTTTCAGTAGCATTATATGGTTGTAAAGCTGGTTATTGAATAAAGGAGACAGGAAAAGAATTGATGCTTTTGAATTATGGTGCTTGTGGTGAATGTTTTATATACCATGAACTGCCAAATAATCAACAGCCTTGTCCTAGAAGAAGGGTAACCAGAGTGCTCCTTGGAAGCAAGGATGGCTTGACTGTGTTTTATATATTTTGGACATGTTGTCAGGAGGGAACAATCCCTGGAGAAGGACATCATGGTTGGGAGAATTGCAGGTCAACAACAACAACAAAAAAAGAAGACCCTCAACTACATGGATTGACATTTGCTGCAGCTATGTGCTTAAACATAAGAAGATCATGTGCCTGATACAGAATCAGGGAGTGTTTTGTTATGTTATACATAGGGTCTCTAGGAGTCTAATCCAAGTCAAGGACACCTAAGAACAACAATCTCTCATTGGGTGAATACAAGGTTTGCAATTATATTCTCCCATTCTATAGGTTGCCTTTTCATTTTATTGATTGTTTTCTCTGCTGTGCACAAACTTTTTAATTTGATGCAGTCTTATTTATTTTGCTTCTGTTGCCTGTGCTTTTGTTGTCATACCCAAGGGACAATCGCCAAGACCAAGGTCCAGGAGTCTTTTCCCTTATGTTTTCTTATAGGAGTTGTTTTGTTTTGCTTTGTTTTTTACAGTTTTAGATCTTATATTTAACTGCGTTAGCCATATTTCACATTGCTGTCACCAAAATATTTGACAGAACAACTCAAGAGAAGGCAGATTCATTTCTGGCTCTGGGTTTCAGGGGTTCTCTCCCCATGTTGACAGGGAGGCATGGCAGATCTGTGGTGGATTATCTTCACATTGTGACAGAGCTTGACTGGAACCAGGGAGCAGGTTGAACTTCAGAGCCTATTCCATGCCTATGACTGATTTCTGTGAGTTAGGTCCCACCTCTCAAAGTTTCATAGCTTCCCCAAACAGTGTCATCCACTGGGGAGCAAGCATTCAAATATAACGTTTTGGGACCATTTTATATTCAACTATTTAAATTCAAACTATGTTGTTAGGTGCTGTCGAGTCGGTATCCAACTCGTAGAGACCCTCATAGGGTTTTCAATGACTGACTGTTTTGGGATTGCCTTGGGAGTGGATTGCCAGGTCCTTCTCCCATATTTGCAGTGCTGGGAATTGAACTCGGGACCTCAGAGATTGTAGTGCAGTGCTCTACCAACTGAGCTAAATCCCAGCCCATTCAAACTATAATACTCTTTAATTTATTTGTAGTTGACTCTCATGTACGGTTTTGGATAAAGATTAAATTTTATGTTCTTCACAAGCAGGTATCCATTTTTTTCAATACCATTTCTAAAGAGATTATCCTTTCCCAATGTAATCTCTTGGTGTCTGTGTCAAAGATTTGTAGATTGTATATACATGGGCTTATTACTGTGCTTTTTATTCTGTTCCATTGGTTTATATGTAGAATTATTCCACATAAAGAGATTTAGGAGGGAAGGACGTAATAGAATGTGTATCAGCCAAAGCTCAGTGTTGGGAAATCATAAACGTACATGAGGGTGACTGCCAAAGCCAAGATTATGCAGAGACGCAAACAAGCAGGTGCAATACTTCTTCAGCTTTAACTCATGAGCATGATTTATAGATTCCTTATTAGCCAGCAGTATCTTCTGTGGCATCTGAATATTTTAATGTTCTTTTTAAATTGCATGCATTTCATATAAAATAGTAGCCCAAATGTGGCCTACTTAGTGAAGAATATTCAATGTTAAGTGTAATAACTGTAGGATTTTCTTGTAGCTGGTATTTATCAAGTTGATGAAAATTCCCTCCACAAATTATTTAAAAAGAATGTTTATTATGAGGGAATGTTGAATAATAACACGTTTTTCTACATCTCTTGAGTCAACCATGTTTCTTTCTTTAATCTGTTGATATGGTGAGTTATACTGATTAATTTTCAAGTATTTATTTAGCCTCACATTTTCCAGATAAATTCCACTTGGTCATGACATATCTTTTTTATATAATTCTTGATTTAATTCATCAGTATTTTATTAAGAAATGTATATCTATGCTCAGTAGAGATTTTGGTTTACAGTTTTTCTTTCTTGTTGGGATTTAGCTAAGCTGGTAGAGTGCTGGTCTGCAGTCTCTGAGGTCCTAGGTTCGATTCCTGGCACTGCAAAAATGAAAGAAGGATGTGGCAATCCACTCCTTAGGCAATCCTGAAACATTCAGCCATTAAAAACACCATGAGGGTTGTTATGAGTCGGACACTACTCCATGTCATCTAACAACCACCACCACCACCACAAATAATATGGTATTAGAGTAGTGTATGCTAGTTTGCAAAGTGTCCCTTGCTCTTCCATTACGGAAGTATTTCTGTAAAATTGTTTTCTCTTCCTTCTGCTTGTTCAAGTTTGATTTTCTCTTTTTCTTATTTCTGAAGTTAGAAGTCACAAATCAATGATTGAACATCTTTTCTTCTATTTAATACGCTCTTAATGCTCCAAACTTCCCTCTAAGAACAGTTTTAGCGTTCTCTCATACATTTTGACATTTGTATTTTTATCTTCATTCAGTGAACATACATTTAAATTTCTCGTTAAATTTTCTCTGAGATTCATGTATTATATAGGAGCAGGTGTTTAATTTTCCAATATATGGATATTTTATGTATAACTTTCTGCTATTAATTTCTACTTCTATTTTATTATTGCCAGAGAATATACTTTGTATATTTTTTAGTATATCTGAATGTTCCATGTGCACTTGAAATAATGTGTTGTCCTTTTTTTGAATGTTGCATTCTATAAATGGCCATTAGAGAAGGCTGTTTGGTAGGGCTGCCCAGGCATTCTATGTCCTTACAGATTTCCTGCATACTAACAGTGTTAAAGTCTTTCACTACAAATGCATGATTTGTCTCCTTTCCTTTTTAGTTACTTTGACTAGCTTATAAGAAATACTTACTTGCATGTACTCTGCTTCTGTATTTAGGACTTTCATTTGTTCACCCAACCTTGGTTATAAGAAGGCTATGGGAGGTCAAATAGTTTCAAGACTAAATGGGTTATTATTTTAATTTAAACAAAAAACATAATTGATTAAAACTGAGCTTTCTTATATCAGCATTAAGTTGTATGACATTTTTGTATTAGGAATATGAAGATATATTTTTGTTGTAGTTTCTGCTACTTGCCATAGAAAGAAGGGGTTGTGGTT
Source organism: Pedetes capensis (assembly GCA_007922755.1). NCBI lineage: Eukaryota > Metazoa > Chordata > Mammalia > Rodentia > Pedetidae > Pedetes > Pedetes capensis. Next base: position 16,949 of record VMDO01006192.1, on the reverse strand, counting down.
CTGTTTGCTGCAACTGTTAGTAGGTGGATCATTGGAGAAGAACATGGAGGTACTTTTAACTCAGGTAAACAACAGTAATGTTTCAACAATGAGGAGTTGTGTTTTGTTATTCATAGCTGTTAATTAATTTTCCCTATAACATCAGTCTGACTCTTCACTCTCATCCACTCTCAAGGGTCTCAGTTGTCTACTTTTGTATGAACTAATTGAAAGGATCCCAATGAACTCAAGTATTTTATATTTTGAAGATACCACTTAGAAAAATTACATCTAAAAATTCACAAAGAAGACAATCTCAACATAAAAGTAATAAATCACTAGTATTGGAATTTCAAACATCAGTACTCTAACACTAATTTATAATGGAGTAGTAATTTGTAATGGGATATTTCACTGACACCTTTCTTGTTATACCACATATTGTGTGCTACTTATTATGGTTGCATTAATTACCCTACATCCACTGCAGTTCATAAAATGCAGATGTGAGGAACTCTTTCCTTCTTGTTGCTCATGTCTAAAGTGAAGAACCACAAAGGCATATCATTTTTTTCAGCATGATGTTCTGCAAGGACAGTGTGGATTCTTTATTTTTGAATAGACAAAACAATCTCAAAATGTGGTTTGAGGTTCGCTAAATGCAAGTATGATATGACCTGAAGAATGTGAAATAAGATTTTACTATTTACTAAAGGAAAATTAGGTACCTGCAAAAAGATAAAAGGACAGAGTTAGGATGGACACTAAGAAAAGAATACAAGTACAGACTTGTAGAGTAGGGTCTGAATAGAACTCTTACTGTGCTGCTTGTTCAAAACTGGCTTTTGAACAGGAGCTGGGTTTCTAGCTCTGTACTAACAGGTTTTCACACCTCATTTGTACAGAGAAGATATAACGAATGTCCTCCAAAGTCTGTCTTTTGATGTCACAGTCACTGATGACAGTATCAGCACAAACTCAGGTTTGAGGATAGCTGTGGATCCCCTAAAACCATTAGAGTAGGGAAGAACAAGCTCTAGTCTTCTGACAGCAGGGATTTGGACATGCAGCATACTGACTGGCACTTACTTCTTTACCCTGAAGACATATGAGGAACTTTGCTCTATTTAGCCAAAAGCTGAGTCCAAAGTAATGTGGAGATATGTAATAGAAAGTGTTCCAAAACCATCTGTCCAACACATTTCATCCTTCCTTTGGTTTTTCAGATGCAAATACTATCGAGGCAATGATAAATATACTCTTTGATGGATTAAAGTGATTAGTTGATATATCAGTGAAATGCATTTAAGTATTAGCAGGATACTTTAATAAAGAGCACAGACATAATAATAATAACTTGCTACAGTTAATAAAAGTAAAAAGTAAGCCAGATACGGTTGCCATATGCCTCTAATCCTAATGACTTGGGAGGCAGAGGCAGGAGGATTGTGAGTTTGAGGCCAGAGGGAACGTGCATAACTTAGAGAAACCCTGACTTAAAAACAAAAACAAAAAATAGTAGGCTCAGGGTGCAGGCCAGTGGTAAAGCACTTGCAAAGTATGAATGAGGTCCTGAGTTCAACCTGCAAGGACTGCAAAAAAAAAAAAAGGATAATATTTGTGTTATTCTGTTTTATGTTGCAATAACAATATTCCTGAGGTTGAATGCTTTATAAAGTAAGGAGGTTTATTCAATGCACAGTTTGGGTGACTGAAAGTCCAAGATGGGCAGCCCTACCTGCTCAGCTTATGGTAAATCCCCTCCTACTTGGCTATCTCACAATATAGCAGATGATCAGAAAAGGATCTGGCTGAATGTAGAAGAGGCCAATAGTATCAGGTAGCCTCACACTTTCTTGGGACTCAAACCACTGTGTGAAACCAGCATTCATCCCTTTTGAGGGCAATGTCCCCATCACCTAATTATCTAGCACCATGAGCCAAATTTTAAAGGCTTCATCATCTCTTTATATTATCATGTTGGGAACCAAGCTTCCAGCACATAAACGCTTGGGGTACAAACCACATCCAAACCACAGGAGGCCTATTACCAAGAATTTGCATACAGTCCCATTCAGGTTGTACACAGTTTTGTAAGCAGTTAGACTCCATGAGATCATTTCACTATGTGGATCATAACAAATTATGGATAACACTTCAAAGAATAGGAATACCAGAGCACCTAATTATACTCATGAGGAATCTGTACATGAACCAGGAGGCAGTTGTTCTAACAGAAAGGTGTGTATCAGGGCTATATCCTTTCACCGTACCTCTTCAATCTCTATGCTGAGCAAATAATCCAAGAAGCTGAACTTTATGAAGAAGAATGTGGCATCAGGATTGGAGGAAGACTCATCAACAACCTGTGTTATGCAGATGACACAACTCTGCTTACTGAAAGTGTATATTTGAAACATTTCCTAATGGAGATTAAAAACATAGCCTTCAGTACGGATTGCAACTCAACATCAACAAAACAAAAATCCTCATAACGGGGTCAATATGCAACTTCACAATAAATGGAGAAAAGATTGAAGTTGTCCATTATTTCACTTTACTTGGTTCTACAATCAACACCCATTGAAGCAGCAGTCAGGAAATCAAAAGATGCATTGCTTTGAGAAAAGCTGTGGCAAAAGAGCTCTTTGGAGTATTGAATAGTAAAGATGTCACATTGAAGACAAAGGAACACCTGACTCATGCCACAGTATTTTCAGTCACATCATATGATTGTGAAAGATGAACATTGAACAAGAGAGACAGGAGCAGATTCAATGTTTTTGAATTATGGTGCTGGAGACAAATGTTGAATATACCATGGACTACACAAAGAACCAACAAATCCATCTACAAGTGCAACAATAGTTCTTCTTGGGAGCAAGGATGGTTGGACTGTGTCTTACGTATTTTGGACATGTAGTCAGGAGGGACCAATCCCTGGAGAAGGACATCATGTTTGGGAGAGTGGCAGATCAACAAGGAAAAGAAAAACCCTCCACTAGATGGACTGACACAGTGTCTGCAATAATGGGCTTAAACATAAATAAAATCATATGCCTGGCACAGAATCAGGGAGTGTTTCTGCTGTATGTAGGGACACTATGAGTCAGATCCAGCTCAATGGCACCTAGCAACCACATTTGTGCATGGATAGGAGAAGGATGTGTCAATCCATTCCCCGAGCAATCCCAAAACAACTAGCCATTGAAAACCCTATGAGGATCGCTATGAATTGGACCTGACTCAATGGCATCTACCAACAAAAACATTTGTGCATAGAAGTGGTATAACTACATTTTAGGATCATCAGTGCAGTGATAGAGTGTAATGTGTTTGGAGTAAGCACAGGTTGAATCAGTGAGATTCATAAGGAAGGTGGTGCACTTCATCAGATGGGAAGTGATAGGTGTATGTTAGGATATTACCAGTGTGAAAGAAGACTAAGTGGGGGGACAGGTAATAAAAGAATGAAAGATAATGTTTTATTCTTTGTAGTGGTGATAAAGAGAGAAAATTAAACATGATATTTTGGGGAAAGTGGGAGAGTGGGAGAATTTTAGTTCTATTGATAAAAAATAGAGGGGTCAAAAAAGAATGCAATATTGAGTTATAATTACTAGACATAAGTACTTCAAGGAAAAGTTATAAAGAATAGTACAAGTTCTGACCAAAGAACCTTAGAAAATGCTTAAATTAACAGAGCAGGAGACAATTGTCCAAAAATATAGACAAAGAAAGTGAGTTTGGAGAAAATCAGGAAAGAAGATTACTATAAAGTTGAGATTGCATAGAAACAAATAGTTAAACTGGTGAAAGCATGAGTAAAGAATGAAAGAAGAATAAATGTCTGTGGACATGATTTTCAGAAAATTGCATGAAACTCTTAAGACAGAAGCTTCTGTGGGTCACTGAAGGTGGAAATCAGATTTTCACAGCCTGGGATCAAATGTTGTAAAATAAGCCCAACAAGTGCATACCAATCATTTGAGAATGCTGGGTGAAAAGGGAAGAGAGGAGTAGAGTGGTAATTACATATCAAAGATTCCTCTCCCTAAAAACAGTCTCCATAATTTTTATAAGGAGGGAATCAGGAGTCAAGACAATGGTAGAGAGGGGGAATAGATGAAGAAATAAGTTCCTGGAAGTGATCAAGAGCATAAAAGTAACATTCAGTTATTTATCAGCACTGAATGATGAGCAGCTGGCCTGGTTGGGTCGGGCACTAGTGTAGGAACTTCGGCTCTTTGGCGCATGCGCTTCACTAACTCAGCAGGCCAATATGAACCTCAAAGAGACGAATGGTTTGCTGCAGGCCTTGGCAAGCAGAAGATATGTGAATTCAAATAAGAGCTATCGGGCTCTGAAGCTCGTGGTTTTTCCTGGATGTGATAAATCACTCATTTGTAATGAGACAGGGCTGTAGGGGAGATGGGTGGGTGTGTAAGAGGAGCGAGGGGCTTGCCTGTTCTCCAGGCAGCAGGCCAGCACAGCCGAGAAATGAACGATGTGATAATATTCTGTTCTGCATCATTTTTTTCTACTTGCTGGGTTGGATTTTACAGCACAGAAAAGTGCAATATTCACCCTGAAATCACTTCTAGCTTCTAGAAAAGATGGAACTTCATGTTTCGCAAATTAATGGAAAGGGAAATGTCTACTTTGGATGCAGATCTACTATGTATTCACCGAAAATTAATGGATTCTTTTTTTTATATTTAATGCTAGAAACTCTAAGCAGCTGTATTCCTGAACTATTTTTTTATGATATCACATGCAAAAGCTAGAATTGTAGAAAAATAAAAAGAGAAAGGAATAGCAGTAAACACAATGGAAGAAAACTTAAAAGTACATGATAAAATTACTACTCCCCTCCTCTCCCACCAAACACTGAAGAGACCAAATTCTCAACAACATCCAAAGTTCCCAGGAACTTCAAATCATACAAGCTACTTCTGGACTTCAAATCTATTAAGTATTTTGCTTATTTCTTCTTTATTTTAGTATCTGTGCTTGTGGAGGTAAAAGTCAGGGGAAAGCACATTTGTTACTTTCTCTCCTTTGGGGCAGAGGTTATGCTATAACTAATACCTATACCACTATAAGGGAGAAGGGCCTGGCAATCCACTCCCAAGGCAATCCCGAAACAGTCAGCCATTGAAAACCCTATGAGGGTCGCTATGAGTCGGATACCGACTCGAGGCACCTAACAACAACAACAACATACCACTTTAAAGTACTGCCAGCAAAAACAATTTGTAAAGCACCCTCTCTGTTAGTTGTCTATATCTGAGTTCAAACATACAAATATGTGAGTAATGCAATATTATTATTTTGTGTATGTAAAAGATCCCAAGATTCCAACACATCTGTTAAGTCATAAAGTCACAGGAGTCTCATCTTTTAATTTCTGTTCTTTCCATGAGACAAAAGCCTTACTATAACTATGTCTGCCTCTTCTAAATCTTTTTTTTGTAATTTACTTACATATTTCATCATGTTTGGTATAGTATATGTATACAGAGTAGTCCTTGAGCCTGGAACAATATCTGTTATCTTTATTGTTTGTCATTTTACCAACCGCTCTCCATGCTCTTGATACTATACTGGAGAATGTTCTGTGTGCACTTGAGATGAGTACATCCTCTGTGGCTACTGGGTGGAATGATCTGCATATGTCTGTTGGGTCCATTTGGTATAAACCATTGTTCAAGTCCAGTTTTTCCTTATTAATATTCTGTCTGGGACGATTTGTCCATATGCACTCCCCTAAATTACAACTGGGTCAGTACGCAAATTCATGATAAATGGAGAAAAGATTGAGGTTGTCCAAGGTTTTACCTTACTTGGTTATACAATCAACACCCAGAGAACCAGCAGTCAAGAAGTCAAAAGATACATTACATTGGGAAAAGCTATTGCAAAAGATCTCTTCAAGGCGTTGGGAAATAAAGAGATCACACTGAAGATGAAGGTGATCCTGACTCAAGCTATGGTATGTTCAATTGCATCATATGGTTGTGAAAGATGGACACTGAATAAGGGAGACAGGAGAAGAATTGGTGTTTTTGAATTATGGTGCTGGAGATGAATATTAAATATACCATGGACTGCCAAAAGAACTAATAGATCTATCCTAGAAGAGCAACCAGAGTGCTCCTTGGAAACAAGGATGGCTAGAGTATATCTTACATATTTTGGACATGCTATCGGGAGGGAGCAATCACTAGAGAACGACATTTGGGAGAGTGGCAGGTCAATGAAAAAAAGGAAGACCCTGAACTAGGTGGATTGGCATAGTGTCTACAACAATGGGCTTAAACAGTAAAAAGATCATGTGCTTGGCACAGAACCGAGGTGTGTTTTGTTCTGTTGTACATTAGGTTGCTATGAGTCACACTGGACACCTAACAACAACAATATTATTGTCTTGCAATGTATTTCTCCCTTCAGATTCTTTAATATTTGTTTAATATATTTAGGTGCTCCAATGTTTATGTTGTTGTTAGATGCGGTTGAGTTGGGTCAGACTGATAGTGACCCTATGTACAACAGAATGAAACAGTACCCAACACTGTGCCATACATACAATCTTTTATATGTTTGAGCCCATTGTTGCAGTCACTATGTTTCATCTCATCGAGTTGTGCCAGATCAGCAAATGGAAGTCCAAGTGGCTCTGTTCCATTCCTGTCATTAAGGTCGACTCCACTTTGAGGTCCTGCAGCTGTGCCATTGTGGCATCCAATCTCCTCAGATCTTAGAAGCTAAGCAGAGTTGGTCCTGGTTAGTACTTGGATAGGAGACTGCCTAGGAACACCAGGTGCTATAGGCTTGGGAGAAGGACTTGGCAACCCACTCCCCCAAAACAATCAGCCATTGAAATCCCTATGAATAGCAGAGAAGCACTAACAACAGTGTTTCACCTATTGTACGTAGGGCTGCATCTAACAACAACTACTTTGAGGAGGCAACATCCCCAGTTGTCTTTTGAATTCCCTCCAACCTGGCAACTTATTTTCTGGCACTATATTTGACACTGCTTCTCTGCTACTCAGTAGGTTTTCAGTGGCTAATGGTTTAGCTCAGTTGGTAAAGTGCTGCTCTGAGCTCTCTGATGTGGTGGGTTTGATCTCTAGTACTGCAAAAATGAAAGAAGGACATGACAATCCATTCCTGGAGTGATCCTGAAAAAAAATCAGCCATTGAAAATCCTATGAATAGAAGAAAAGCACTGATAGAGTTCCAGACATGGCACAGTGTCAGATAGTGTTTCATTCTGTTGTACATAGGGTCACTATGAATTGGACTCAATGGAACCTAACAACAATTGTTTCAGGAGTGGAGTGGGCTGCCAGGTCCTTCTCCTACTCCAATGTTAGATATGTGTATATGCATATTTTTTCTACCATTATTTTACTACCATTCTGTTTCCTTATCTTTCTGTTTTTAATTTTCTGTAAGTCTAACTTTTGCATATGGTTTCATAAAGAAAAGAGTAGAAAAATGACTATTTAAACTTTTTAGCATAATAGAAACAAATCTGTTAATTTTTGGTGTATATATACAATTATTACATGTTCTTGATAAATTGACCCCTTTATCATTATATAATGTCCTTCTTTTTTTTTTTTTTTTTTTTAACAGTTATGGTCTTAAAGTCTTCTTGTTCTGATCTAAGCGTGCTGCCTCTGTTCTCTTTGGGTTTGAATCTATGAACTTTTTTCCACTCCTCTTTCAGCCTATCTGTGTCCATATATTAAAAGTGAGGTAGAGTACAGTTGAGTCTTTTCTAAAATCTATTCAGCCAGTATACATCCTTTCATTGGAGTATTTAATCTATTTATATTCAAGGTAATTATGGATAAGCAAAGAATTACTACCGCCATTTTGTTAATTGTTTTCTGGTTATTTTGTAGACATTTTCTTTCTTCCTCTCTTGCTGTATTCATTGCTGGTTTAATGGTTTTTCTCTAGTGGAGTGCTTTGAAGTCTGTCTGTTTGTGCTTTGTGCTCCTAGTAAAGTTTTTTATTTTGTGGTTACCAAGCAGCTTATACAGAATATATTATACTTAAAACAGCCTCTTTTAAGCTATTAAAAGCTTCACTTTGATTGCATACAGCTCTACACTGTTACTCTTCCATCACATTTTGTGTTTTTGACATCAAAATTTACATCATTTTTAAATATGTGTTCCTTCCTAAATTATTATAGCTATGTTGTTTTTTGTTGCCGTTGAGTCAGGTGGGACTCATAGCAACCATCACAGGGTTTTCAATGGCTGATTGTTTCAGGATATAGTTGTTATTAATAGTTTTGTCTTTTAATTTTCAGTCCAAGAGCACTTAGAATTTGGCTCTGTACTATTTATACTATTGATTTTTATATTTTTGGATGTTTTATGTTATTTATTAGCAGATTTTTGTTTCAGCTTACATAACTTCCTTTGGCAATTTCTGTAAGACAGAAAGTTTTCATTTATCCTTCATTTCCCAAGGATAGCTTTAGTGAGTAACGTATTCTTGGAAGGCATTTTTTTCCCCATTTCCACTTTGGATGTATAGATCACCCCACTCTTTCTTGGCCTGCACCATTTCTGCTGAGAAATTCACTGTAGGAATAGTAGCACCCTTTTGTATGTAATGTTTTTTATCTTTTGCTGTTCTTGAAATTTTGTTCTTTTCTATTTTACTTTTTTGTTAAACTTTTTTGCTTTATGTATTGTTTTCCAAATTTCATTTAATTTTCTATTCTAATATTTGTCGTTCATTAGCTTCTTTAAGAGGCCTTTACTGAACTTTTTGTCAATCATTTCATAGTTCTATATTTCTGTAGGGTCAATTATTGAAGCTCTATTAGTTTCTTTTGGATGTATCATGGTTCCCCAATTACTTATGAGCCTTGTATTCTTCCAATGCAGTCTTTGTTTTTGAGGGTACAGCCTCTTTTTCTGGCATTTACAAGTGTTCCTTGGCAGGGGTGGTCCCTCATTATTTAGTCTAGTCTGTGATTGTGGAAGGACCAGCTTGTAAAGACCCTGGGCAGGCAGGCTTGCTATGGGTTCTCTAGCTGGCTGGGCTGCCACACTTTCTCTGCTGTCAGGTGCTGCTGCTGGCTGGGTACCCCTATGACTGGTCACAGGATACATTCCTTTTCTGGCAATTTCATTATTGCAACCTGACATTGAGTAAAGCTACAGAGTAGGATTCACAACCAGGCAGAGTTGCTGCTTAGGATGGGTGAAGCTAGAGGCTTTGCTCCTTAGAACTGCACGCATGGGGATTGCCTCCCAGGTGGGAGCAAGCTGAGGGGCAGGCTTTTGGCTATACTGAGCAGCTGTTTGACCTCTTAGGTCAAGCAGATCAAGCCCATATGTTCCTCCGAAGTGTGTGGAGGTGGGAATCTCCTGTGCAGTGTCTTTGGGATGGACTCTAAGGCTGGGCATAATGGAAGGCATGGCCGGATAACTGGAGAAAATCTAAGAAAAGTAGCTGGGGAAGGCTCTAGCGGCTTGCTGGGGAAGGCTTCGGCTCTTGGGAGCTCTCCAAGCCTACAAGCCCCCTTTTGCTATCTCTGAGCTTGGGCATAGACACTGCATACTTGCAGACATGACACAGCTCTGCCTACAGGGTGAGTAGAATTGTTGTTGTTGTTGTCAGGTCCCGTCAAGTCAGTGTCCAACTCATAGTGACACTATGTAGTTGTCAGGTCCCGTCAAGTCAGTGTCCAACTCATAGTGACACTATGTACAACAGATGAAACACTATTGTCAGTGCTTCTCTACTATTCATAGGGTTTTGAATGGCTGATTTTTGGGGGGAGTGGGTCTCTGGGTCCTTCTCCCAAGCCTACAGTACCTGATGTTCTCAGGTGGTCTCTTATCCAAGTACTAACCAGGCCTGACCCTGCTTAGCTCCTAAGATCTGATGGGATCAGAGGCCACAGTGGTAAAGAGGCAGGCTAGTAGAATACACTACCACAAATAATAAATAACCCTTCCCTGACTCAGAAGAAAATATACTTTAACCCTCTTTTACCATGACTCATAAGAATGATTAATGTTATGTTGTTGTTGTTGTTGTTGTTGTTGTTGTTGTTGTTGGGCACCGTTGAGTTGGTATCTGACTCATAGTGACCCTCATAGGGTTTTCAATGGCTGACTGTTTCAGGATTGCCTTGGGAGTGGATTGCCAGGCTCTTCTCCCAATGTTATGATGTAGTTGAGCCTAATAAAAAGAGTTTGAGACACTCACTTGGGGGGCAGAGCACCCAAAGGCATCTGCTGACTCTGTGGCTGCTGGACAGTCATGACAGCTGGGCATGTAGACTAGCCCATGGGATCACACTGGATTGAACTTCCTATTACCCTTCTGAAGCCAACCAGCTTAGTTTCACAGGTAGACCATGAAGTTAGTTGATATCTCTGATTTGGTGCAATAGCTGGCAGGAATAGGGAGGTATCACCAAGATCTACAGTTGATTCTTCCATTTTTTTTACCTGACCTTTGGTAATCGAGTCATCCATTACACTAAGTGGTCTCTATAAGGGTAAACTGCCATAGTCTTCTGAGGAAACAATTTGGAATAGCAGGGAGATTGGATGACCACCTCTGGTTCTCTTTTCTCCCTGTAACAACTGGGCCAAGGATATCCTCTCCATATGACATTGTGCTAAACTAGAGAGGGAGAAGAAGTGAGACCATTATTGTTATCTTTCTAATTTGTTATCCATTCAACTATGTGGATCATATAGGTGTCTCGGATTTGTTTCCAAGTATTGAAATTGTCAAAAAAGATGTTCTGGTTTGGGGATAGTTGATCTTGAACTTTCTGTGTGTGGTAGGGGGTATGTTAGATTTCTGTCACTGTAACAAAATTCCTAAGATATTCAACTTATGAAGCAAAAAGTTTTGTTTTGGCTCACAGTTTAAAGTATATTTTCTTGTGAGTCAGAGAAGGGTTATCTACTATTTATGTTAGCATGTTCTGCTCATTGTCTGTAGGCAGAGCTGTGTCATGTCTGCACATATGCAGGATCTGTGCCCAAAGTCAGAGATAACAATAGGGGGCTTTTAGGCTTGGAGAGCTTCCAAGAGCTAGGGTTTTTTGGAAGTCCCAGTGTATGATCCGTTTGTGCCCTTTGCTTTGGACCTGTGGGAAGGCAGCACATCATGGTGGGAGTGCTGGTGGAGCAAACCGGCTGACACCATGACCAGGAAGTAAAGAGGGAAAGGAAGAGGTTGTGGTCCCACAATTACCTTCAGGGGCACAGTACTGAAGTTCTGAGGACTTCCTACCTTTGAAATTTCTACATCTCAATAACACCACCCTGGGATCCAACCCTTTAATACATAGGCCTTTGGGGAAACGTTCAAGATATAAGCCATAGGAAAGAAGTGGAGCTTAAGACTTTTTGGTCCATCATCTCTCTGGCATCACTAGAAATAAACCTCCCTGTCTTGGCTAGCAAGGTAAGTCAGTAAGGATAGAGAGATTGCAAAAATTGCACAGCATTCTCCATACACTTTAATCAACCTCTCTGAGACCACATTATATTTTTAGTCCAATACTACTGCCTGTCTGATGTAGAGTGAACAGATTGCATATTGGAATCAAGCTGTGATTTGAGCCTCATAAATCATGTGAAGCATCTGGCTAAAGGTGGCAGGTCACATATACTCGCCACTCCATAGAAGTTAGTATTATAGTTCTTTGATTTAATGGCTACTGTTTTCTGTTGATTAAGAATCCTTACATGTTCACATGGGACCAGGAAACCAGATGTGGGCGAATGAATTTATTCTCCTTGGCCTGTGTAGTGCAAAACCCCCCTCTTTGTCCTATTCTTGGTCATATACCTGGTGGCAATGTCAGGGAATTTTCTCATTGTCCATGTGGTCAGACTGGACAGCTGACTGCATACTTCCATGTATTTTTTGTGGACATGTCTTATGCCATACTCATTGTTCCTCAGCTGCTGGTGCATTTCCTGAAAGAGAAAAAGTAATCCCATCTTGAGCTGTGCAGTTCAGTTAGTTTTGTCCTTGGTCTTGGGTAGGATTGAGTTGTTCTCAACTACAACTGCTGTGTGGCAGTGTGTGAAACCTTGTCATACTAGGTCATCATGCACACAGAACTGTGTACTAGGCTGACCATCACATCTCGGGTCAGTGGCTCCATCAATTCTCTCATGCAGACTGTAGTCACATCTCAGCTTACCATGTGCACAAACAAGTATATTGATCATGTATCCTGTGAACTCCTAGTCAAAAGGTCAGGCTGGCCTGTGTGGACACCTCCTCCAATGAAGTTGCCATCATGGATTCTGGCATCATCCTTCTGATGGCACCTTTCTGCTTGGTTCTCTTGTCCTACATCCAGCTCATTTCCACCATCCTAAAGATCCACTCTACTGAGGGAAGGAGGCAAGCCTTCTACATGTGTGCCTCTCACCTCACTGTGGTTGCCCTGTGCTATGGTATGGCCATTTTCACCTATAGCTAACCCCACTCAAGCCCCTCTGTCCTTCAGGAGAAGCTGATCTCTCTGTCTTCTATGCCATTTTAATACCCATGCTGTACCCCATGACTGACAGTCTAAGGAATAAGGAGGCAAAGGGGGCCTGGCAGAAACTATTAGGACCATTCTCTAGGTTTACATCAACACTAATAACCTGATGACTTGTGACCATCACTGGAGGAAAGAGATTTGTCTCTGTGCTCTCCACCCAACTCAGACATGACAGGCAGAAGCTACATTGCCATGGCAACCAGGAAGAGATGACATAAGAAGTACTGGTGATATTCTGTAGGAGGCGGGGTGCTTGTGTTAGGGTGTGGGATGTGGGTGTATCTTGATGTCCCTGCAGCATGTTAAGTGGAATTAATCACAGCTGTTATAGAACTTCCCACGCTTACTCAATCTCCCCTTTATGGCTGATAGTAATTGATTTTTCAAGTTGAGAAAAGGACAAATGATTAAACAAGGGATAGAAAATGTGAAAGAGGAGAAAGAATATAAGATCTGGTCTTCTCACTCCTTTGAAGCAATCTAAATACTTTCTCCCCTTTGTCTCTTCTGTAAGTCAAGTAAATTTCAGTTCTGTCCTTGGTAAACATGTTAAATCCAGAGCATCGGGGTTCAAACAAAGTTGAAAACTCATATAATCAAAAGCCTATTTGACATTTGAATTTTACCTAATTGTAATCATACCCTAAAATTTGCAAGATAGAAAGGAATCCAAAACAATGTCTATGCTTTTTTATTGTTACGTGCTGTGGAGGCAGGTCCAACTCATAGCAACACTATGCACAACAGAATGAAACACTCCCTTACACTGGGCCATGCCAGCACTATGTCAATGCTTTTCTGCTATTCATAGGCTTTTCAATGGCTGATTATTTCTGAGATTGTTTCAGGAGTGGGCTACCAGGCCCTTCTTCCATTTTTGCAGTGCTAGGGATAGAACCCAGGGCCTCAGAGACCTTAGCGGAGCACTCTACCAACTGAGCTAAACCCAAGCCCATATCAATGCTAGCAGACTAAATTTTTTTGGTGCTAATTCAAGCAATTCAGCCACTGAAAACTCTATGAATTGTAGAGAAGCACGACAATAGTGTTTCGTTTGTTGTACACAGGGTTGATATGAGTTGGACACCAATTCAACAACATCTAACAACAATAATTTAAGTAGTATCAATAGAATATCTACTACATGTCATCCACAATGAATGATTCTTGAGACTCTATAGTTCATATCACATAGTCCTTACAATGAAGGGATAATGGACTCTGAAGTGAGTGTAAAGACAATGTTGTAAGTATAACAGAGTAAGCCAATTAGAGAGAATGAAGAAATCTTCCTGTTTAAAGGGACCCAAGTGTCAGGCATGGTGGCCTATGCCTGTAATCCCAGCATTTGAGAGGCTGAGGCAGGAGGATCATTAGTGCAAGGTAAAACTGGACTGCATAGAGAGACTCCATTGCATAAATAAGTAAATACATAAATAGACCTGCAAAGATCCAAGTTGAGGCCAGAAAAGTGAGAATAAGGTATCTAGATGACAAGCAATCTTAACACAGAGAAACTCATGCCAGATTGCAGTGAAGAGAGAGTATGAGTCCAGACATATCTGGAAGCTGCACTTGTAGAGCATCAAGGAGTAAAGAAATAGTGAAGATGAAGCAGGTGCACGTGCAGGGGTAAAATCAAGGACAATGCTGAATGCCAAATTATCTTTCGATTTTATCCCAATAGCAATGGGCAACCAGTAAAGATTTTTTGGGAAGAAATATGCTTTGATAAAATTGACATTGTAAAAATATTGCCCTGGCAAATGAGATAGAGGGAAAAAATATGAGAAGCAAGGTGTCTGTGCAGTGGGCTTCCTCATTAACACCATTAACAGACATTATAGGAATCTGACAGAAGATCTGTCAGTGGGCTGGGGTCTGATGAGCTTTGGCCAGCAGGCTGGGTGAGCATGGGTGGATCTGCTCATGAGAAACCTCAAATGACAAATACAGAAAACATCGGATCCTAAAGCAGAGGTGCAGATTAAAGGATTGCATCAAATCATCCAAACAAAATGTCAAGGCTGAGCACACAAATGTTAGGCCTCACAACATAGTGCACTGATTAGAAAAGATATTCCCTTGTACAATGTAATGTTGAAGATATTGACATGAACATTTCACTCTACAAGGATCACTGCCTTCCAGTGAGTTTCTATAAAATACAAACCACATTCTACCTACATTTCAACCTGTTCTCTGTACTATTTATTTCTTAGATCAAGAGCAGACTAAATTAAAAGCAATCTGGGTCTCTAGTCTGGATCAGAGCCTGTGGCCTGATCTGTTGAGGCCAAAGGCCACATGTTACTATTAGGCCCATATCATGAGAGGACCCTGGGTAGTTCCTGTAGACAGTTTGGCAGGAGGTTAAGAAGTGTGACATCTGTGGTTTTGAGATGGGGCCAAATACTCTCTAAGACCCAGGGCTACCCAACTTCTTCCTGTGGAGGAAGCAGGTTGGGTGCTATACACCTTCTGGAGAGATGGAGTGGGCTGGAGTAGTCACACACTTGACATCACAACCTCTGGAAACCCAGGCCCATGATACACCAGAGAGATTTTTTCCCCAACCTCAGAACAGATACAGCACCTGCTTCTCTGGCGCTCTGGGCCTCTACAAATCAGATCAGTTGCTGATTCCCAGTGCCACAGATGACACAGCACTCTACCTGCCACCATTTAGGCCAAATAAGCATGATGCCCTGCTTACCTGGAACTGGACTTACCCACTGCTAGTATAAGATACTGAGGCACCCAGTCTTTGTACCCAATAGAGTCATTGCTTTACTGTCTATCCTGTAGTATACAACCCACAGCAGCACCTTGCCACTTCTGAATGCTTTTGGTGCATTCAACCTCAGGGACCCTGAAGTACTGCCATGTCCCACCATTCTAGGGTCCAGATTCACCACTGTATGACTTCAGAGCTAGAGTTACTGCTGTGTCCTAGCTGTATGGAGATGACATCACTGTACACACACAGAACCAGAGTCATTTCACCCTTCCCAATTAGTACTCTCAAGCCCATCAGAGGTGAAAGTCCTTGCTTATGAAAGCCACCTTTAGAAAAGGTGAGTCTGCCACTGGTTGCATGAGCATCAATAAAAGGATGTATGAACATGAGAAAATAAAGAAACATGAAGCCACCCAGGGAATGCAGTAATTCTCTAGCAACTGAACCCAAAGAAGTGGAAACTTATGAATTACCTAAAAAATGATTCTAAGTAGTGATTTAGTAATACTCCAGTGAGATACAAGAACACTCAATAAAATTAGAAAAATGACTCATGATCTGAACAAGAAATCCAACAAAGAGATAGATATGACAATTGAAAAAAGAACCAAACAAATTTTGGAGCTCAAGAATTCAATTAAACAAACAAAAATCATAAAACACACTGGAGAGCTTTAACAGAAGATTAGATCAAATAGAACAATCTGCCAACTTGAACACAAGCCTTTTGAAATAACACACGGGAAAAAAGAATGAAAAAGAACAAAGAAAGTCAATGGGACTCATGGGACATCATTATGCGAACAAATACTTGTGTTATGGGAGCTACAGAAGGTGAAGAGACAGAGAAAGAAAAAGGAAACATTGTTGAAAAGCATCTACTTTGAGAGAAATATGCACATTCTGATCCATAAAGGTCCAAGTTCCCCATATAAATACAACTCAAAGAGATTCTCTCCAAAGCAAATTACAATCAAACTGTGAAAAGTCAAAGACAAGGAGAGAATTTTAAAAGCAGGAAGACAAAATGATCCAGTCATACATATCAGACTGATAGTCTAATGAGAATTCCCAGCAGAAACCTTATAGGCCCCAAATGAGTGGAATGATATATTTGAAGTGATGAATGAAAAAACTGCCAGCCAAAAAGAGTATATGCCACAAAGCTGGGTATACCCCTTCAGAAATGAAGGAGAAATAAAATCTTTCACAGGTAAGCAAAAGCTGAGGGAGTTCATTATCTCTAGATCTACTGTACCAGAAATGCTTAAGGGAGTTCCTCAAGTGGAAATGAAAGGATGATATTTACTATCATGAATACATATGGAAGTATAAAACTCAGTGGTAGAAGTAAACACATAGTCAAATATAGATTACTCCAATGCTGTAATGGTGATGTGTAAACTGGTGTGTAAATCATTCAAATTTTAACATGGAGGTTAAAAGGCAAAATGGTCAAAATACCTAATGCTACAGTAAATTTTTAAGAAGCATACTATTTAAAAATGTAAATTGTGACATCAAAAATTAAATTGGAGAAGGGTTAAAACATAGACTTTTTATGACATAAGTTATCAGCTTAAAATAATTGATTATAACTATAAAAGATTTTGTTTATATCTTATGGTAGTCAGAAACTTAAAAACAAGCAGATACAAA